>PVKS010021867.1:0-34562 GCA_004027875.1 Aplodontia rufa | reverse complement strand
AAGAGAAAAAAAAAAAACCAAATGCCACCGAGGAGAACTGGTGGCTCCTCTGGGAGGAAACCTGGATACAGTGAAAAGAAAGGAGCACTGTGAAGAAGAGCCAGACCCTGCGGTCCAGGAAGGAAAGGCTTTGCTGCCTTCAAGTGTCTAATTGCCTCAGGCGTGAAACGAAATTCCTATTTACTTAGCCCAGCTCTGGAGAGGGGTAATGAAATATGTGGGGCTTTAAAAGAGTAATAAGGTCATCTTTTATCAGAGAAAATGGGAATTTTAAAAATGAGTTTTTCATCTGACTTTATTTCCAAATACACTTTATTTTTTAAAAAACCAATACACTTTCTGTGGGATGACAAATATCAGTATTAGGAAATCCAATTATACAAAAATTACTACATCTAGTCTGGGATAGATATATTTATTTTTGGTAACATACATTAAGTGGCACTAATTACACAGTAAGTATAAGGTAACTAACATGAAACCACAGTACTGTAACTCCGCCATAGCTGCATGGACTTGGGTCTTTCTGGCTGAGTACATTTTTTCAAAAAACTGGATGCCCATCCCAGAGCTAGTCTAAAAGAAATCTGCTGAGGAATAAAGCTCCAAAGTGAAAACTCACGAGAATTCCCTGCAGCTAACAGATGACAGGCAGGACATGTTAGTTATAAGGTAGTTACAGCCTAATTCACAAAAGTTACCAACTGTTTCTCTTTCTAGAAAGAAGCAAGAAGTTAAGAAATTCCTTGAATTAGTGCCTGGTGTGTCAGATGGAGTGCAGAGAGGGCTGTTAGAGCAGAGTCAGAAGGACCCTGGCAGGTCAGACGTGTTGGACATCGTTAATAATCATGGTTGGCTTCTAAATACTGGTAGCAAGATGACTTCTGATTTGTAATCTTAGGTAAATTATAGATAAATGAAAAAGGCCAGTAATCAGAACTAAGATTAATAAACAGCACTTCAAAATTAACTGCATGAGGGCTGTGCTTGCAGCAAGGTTTCACAAGACAAGGCACCCAGATTTTTTCTTCCGACGTCTGGCTTGCAGAGCAGCTCTTGTGGCCATTTCAAAAACCTCCCTCACTCCATCTTTGGTCTTTGCTGAACACTCCATGTACCCAAAGGCACCAACCCTGTTTGCCATGTCTCTGCCTTCTTCAGGTTTTACTGGCTCCTGCTTCATCTTGGCTAACTCCCGCCTTGTGTGCTCATCATTCCGAAGATCCTTCTTATTCCCAACCAGGATGATGGGTACATTGGGACAGAAATGCTTGACTTCTGGGGTCCAACTTTCTGGGATGTTTTCTAAACTATCAGGGTTGTTGATGGAGAAACACATCAGTATAACGTCAGTGCCTGGATAGGAGAAGGGCCTCAGGCGACGGTAATCTTCCTGCCCAGGTGTGTCCCACAGAGCCAACTCTACCTTCTTTCCATCCACTTCAATAGTTGCCACGTAGTTCTTAGCGGGCACATACACCTCTGTGAACTGGTCCTTGCTGAACACCATGAGCAAGCATGTCTTGCCACATGGTCCATCACCAACAATCACCAGTTTCTTCCGGATGGCAACCATCACTTAGACGACGACTCCGAGTCCGGCCTCTCTGCACTCAAAACGCCTGTCCCTGAGTCGCAAGCTCGGAGACGAAGTCCGGTAGTTCCGCAGGCTTTGGCGGATTAACCAGAGAACCGACCGAGGGCGCAGGCGGGGAGCGCGAGCAAGCAAGGGCGGGCAGGGGCGGGAGCACAATCCTCCTTCCTTATCCTCCCAAGTCGCATGTACTGTGCTCGCTCCCCTATGTTTTCTTATAAAAGTTCTAAATTTTCTATTTTATATTTAATATTATGATCCAATTTTAGTTCATTTGGGGAAAATTATAATTTCTTTGACTAATTCGTTTCTTTACATACGGATGTCCATGTGTTCCAACATTTGTTGAAAAGTCTATACCTTCACTTGTTGAATTTACTTTGTTCTTTTTTGAATCATCAGCAAACTGCATTTATGTGAGTTTATTTTTAGATTTTATGTTCCATTGCATTGATCTATTTGTCTGTAATTTGTCAAAGTTGTGTTGAACACTACAACTTTGTAGTAAAACTTAAAGTCATATAGTGTCATTCCTTTGAATTTATTCTTCAGCATTGTGTTGATCATTCTGGGTCTTTTGAATCTCCATGTAAAATTTAGAATCCATTTTTGGTATTGGTAAAACAACTTACTAGATTTTTTTATCAGGATTGTGTTGAATCTAGTTATTGAAGTTGGGAAGAACTGACATTTTGATAATGTTGAGGATTGTTATCCATGTATATGAATTGTCTCATCATTTATTTACATATTCTTTGATCTTTCACCAAGTGATTATTTTGATGAATGGATAATATTCTAAGCACCTTGAGGTTAGAGAACCTCCTGCCCAATCATGTTGAATTCCTCCTCCCCAAACCAGAGTGTGGAGCACAAATTGGGATCTAAGTATACAATTAAGTGTTTGATCATTATGGAAGTTCATGGAAATATAACATAGGCATCATTTATTCATTCAGGGAGATTTTTTCCCAACATTATATATATATGTAAATGAAGAAATATATAACAAGATCCTATATTCTTGGAGTTTGCATTTTAAGATGGGTATAAGAGAAGAGGTATGAGTAGCAGCAAAACTGAGTGGACAGTATGTTCTTTGTTTTCCCTGAGCATCAGTGTTCACATTTTTGCTTTGCCTCTATTGGCATGTCCTTTACTGCCACTGGGCAATAGTGTCTCCACTAAGGACAAGTGGGTATTTGTATGTAAATTTAATTTATTTGAAATTAAACAAAATTAAAATTTCTCAGTCACATGTTCAGTGTACACATAGAGAAAAGTAAAGGGAAGTATCTGAATTCATTCACATTCCTGTTGAGTCATTAAATGTAGAATATTTGTGGATTATTTAGATGGAGGTGTGGAAAAAAGCAGAATTCAGTTTTTTTTTTCTCAATCTGCCAACCTATGTCTTTTGATTGACATTTAGATCATGTTCATTCAATGATATTATTGAGAGATGATTTTTATTTCCTGCCATTTTGGTTTATTTTTAGTATTTGAATTGGAGTTGATTCTCTTGAGAATTATTATTCTTCCAGTGTAATGTCTCCCTGTGTTGGTTTTCAATTTTGTTTTTTGTTTCTTGTCCATGATATATTTTGTTGAGTACGCTGTGTAGTGCTGGCTTTCTAGTTATGAATTGTTTTTGCTTTTTAAATTTCATCTTCAAATTTGAAGCTTAATTTGGTTGGTTATAGTATTCTTAGTTGGCTTCCCTTTTCTTTCAGAGTCTGGTTCCAAGCTCTTTTTGCCTTTACTGTCTGGGTTGAAAAGTCAGTCATGATGTGACTTAGTTTTCCTCTAAATGTGATTTGTCTCTTTTCTCTTGCAGCTTTTAAGATTTTGCCCTTGTTCTGTATGTTAGGCATTTTCATAATAATGTGCTTGGGATGGGTCTATTGTGATTTTGTATATTTGGAGTTCTATATGCCTCCTGAATTTGGTTTTCCATTTCATTCTTAAGGTTTGAAAATTTTCTGAAATTATTTCATTGAAAAGATTGTGTAGATCATTAGTTGGTGCCTCCAAGTTTTCCTCTACTCCAGTGAATTTCAAATATGGTCTCTTAATGTTATTCCAAATTTCTTTAATATTCTGTTCATTATCTCTTAAACATCTTCCCACTATGGTCTACTTTATTTTCAAGATTATTTATCTTATCTTTGAGACTGGAAAATCTTTCTTCCAAGTGGTTTAATCTATTGGTGATGGTTTCCATTGAAGTTTTAATTTGGTTTTAGTGCACTTTTGGAGGAGGTAAAATCTGAATCTTTTCATTCTACCATTTCAGTTAATTCCTATGCCTCTTTTGTTTCCCCCATAACAGAAGTCTTCTCTTCTTCCAGTTGAATCTCACAACTTATTGTATTTACAAAATCCATCACTTGTGACCATGTACCTCACTGTTAATGGATTCCAGAACTTTACTTTCATATTTCCATTTGCTTCATTATCTGTTACTGTCTCTTCCAAAACAGGAAAATAAACCATTATCATAGACCTCTAAAAGGTTCCTATATTGTATATATTGTGAGAGTTAAAAGTAGCCAACATCCAGCAAAAATCAGTTGGTTTTCTGTATTTTAATACTGAAAAATCTGAAAGGAATATGAGTAAAAAAAATCTCCTTCTAATAGCATCAAAAAGAATAAAATAGCTCAGAATAAACTTAAACTTTGTTAGAAATACTAGGCATGTGATGAAACAAACACATGGTCAGAGGTGGGTGAGGAAAACAGACTTTACTTCCATGGGAGGCTGGGCTTCCAAAGGGAATTTTGAAGCACACACATTCACAGCAGAAATCCCTAGATATTTATCCCCAAGCTGATGTAATCCTGCCCTTCACTCCAATTGGAGGAGCTCAGTGGAAACAATCTACATGATTGACTGATATAAGATGGGGCAGATTCTAGAAAAGGTTAGACGATTACAGGAATTTGGCAGCATTTACAGGTACAAGGAGACATGTGTGGAAGTTTTAAACATGACTTCCTCCTAGCCTCATGGTTCCCCGACTTAAGATGGTTTCAAACTTAAGTTACAGTGAGTAGACTTATTATTGTATTACAAACTTTGATAAAAAGGAGAACATATATCTCACATTTTGAGCTTAAACTTTCCTTAAAAAAAACTCTTATACTCTGAAAATAAAAAGAAATACATTGGTGAAAGACATTAAAGAATATATTAGTAGAAAGTTCTTTATATTTATGGATTGGAAGACTTAATACTGCTAACATTTCAAAAATACCCTATGAAATATATAACTTCTATACCACCATTTCAAAAATTCCAATGTTATTTTTTCCATAAAATGAATTCTAAAAATTCATATGGAATATCAATTAGATTAAATAGTTGACATATTAATGAAAATTCAATGCCTATTTGTTCTGTTTTCAATATTCTTTGCAAAGTTACAGTAATCAAAACAGTATGGTACTGATATAAATAATGAAAGAGAAATTGAATAGATTAGTAAGCCCAGAAATAAACTCTTACATATATGGCCTAAGGCAATAAAACATGTAGAAGCCACTAAATTGGTAAAAGTATTTTCAACAGATGGTTCTGGGAAAATTGGGTATCCCTACTGAAAAGAATAAAGCTGGACCCTTATATACTATATAAAAAAATTGATTCTAAATAACTACATCTAATATCTAAAACTCTAAAACATACAAGAAAATATTTGGGGAATTTTCATAACATAGGATCGTAGTGATTTGTAATGTACTAAAACAAAAGAACAAGGAATAAAACCAAAAATAAACAAATGATACTACATAAAACCAAATTTCTGTGCACTTTTAAATCAAAAATAGAAGCCAGGTTGGATATGAGAGGAGCTGTTGAAACACAGATGTCAGATTGCGTGTGTGAATATAAAAAGGAGAAACTATCTCCTGTGTTTTCTCTCACCTGTGCTGAAAGTGGTGTGTCCATCTTCTTGGAATGCCAACCACAAACCACAGCCATGGTCTGTAGTGGCACCAATGGCAGAGGTTATGACTGCACTTCCAATAAATGTCACAGACCTATCCATAGAACATGATAGCAAAACAAAAACTCCAAATATTTTTTTCTTCTTATATATTAATTTAATCACATATTACCTTAAACCTAGATTTTCCTTGAGGCTACTATTACCCCACTGGTTCACAAAATGAAGAACCTTACATCTATCTTGATTCTTCCTTCTGTGCTGCAAGTCAATTGATCACCTACCTTGTGGGTTATCTCTACAAACATCTTTCGAATTCATCCAGTCTAACTGATTTTCTACTTTTCAGTCTTTCACATCTTATTTCAGATGTTCAGAGCACTTACTGATCATGCTCCCTGGCTTAATCTCTCCTGATTAATATCTACCCTTTCCTACCTCCACAGGGTGTTTGTATTTTGGAAGTTTCCTCTGATATTGAAATATGGTCTCTAGGCCCAAAGTCTCATCCTCTTCCTGCCTGAATGCCTGAGCTTCCTTACCACAAGAGCTCAAAAACTCATCCCATGTGGGCCATCCTGAAGAAGGCAGAAGTGTCTTGCCTTTGTTTTCCTCAAACAGAGAGCATTCTTTTGGTGATAGTCATCATCTCCAATAGCACAAAGTAAACCAAATTAGCTGAAACAAAGTAGTAGCCCTTGGTTTATGTGCTTAGATGTGAAGGTTTAAGTATAAAGCAAGGAGGATGGAGAGGTGAATGCTTGCCTATCATGTACAAAGTTCCAGGTTTCATCCCTAGCACAGCATACACAAATAAACAAAAGAAAAAAGCAGATAAAATTAATTCCGTCTCTTAGAAAATATACAGTGAATATAGGATTTCTGTAGAGATTTGAAGGACATGTGCCTGAAATTGTGAGAGGTGTGAATTGGAGACAGCAGAAACCCTGAGAAGTAGCGCTCACTCATGATTGTCATGTCTCACTCATTCACCAGAGGGCACTGTGGTCTAGGCATTAGCTTAGTGTTCCCCAGTTTCTCAGCTGTTTCATTTACCCTCACTTCACAGGAGTTCCTGTGCCCTCATGTGAGTTTAAAAAAAAAAAGTTTCCTGTCTCTTTCTCAGCTAGAGGCCAGACTAAGGTTGAAGGGCTTACAAAGTTTCCAGAAAGGGGAAGATTTGCATGGAGATTCCCCACCCTGAAGATCAGAGAGACAGATAAGAAGGGCAGGTGGCCCCTGAACTGTGTGGCTCAAAAAGCAGAGCTTGCAGGTGTTTCCACTATGGCCTGGTCTCCACTTTTCCTAATCCTACTTGCTCACTGCACAGGTAAATGAACGAAGGGGATTCTGGAAGGGCACTAAATATCATGAGGAGGCATGGTAATCTCTTCTTCCCTTGATATGGGGCCTAACTTATCCTCACTGATCTCTGTGTTATTCCTTCCTTGCAGGTTCTTGGGCTGAAGTTGTGTTCACTCAGCCCCAACATGTATCGGGGTCTCTAGGGCAGAAGGTCACCATTCCCTGCACCCGCAGTAGTGGAGACATTGGGAACAACTACGTGTACTGGTTTCAGCAGTACCTGGGAAGTCCCCCAACTCTCCTGATTTATAACTATAATCAAAGACCCTCTGGGATTCCAGAACGGTTTTCTGGCTCTAAGGACAGTTCCTCCAATTCGGCCTCCCTAACCATCAACGGACTGCAGCCTGAGGATGAGGCTGACTACCACTGTCTGTCTGGTTATGATAACTATAGCACACAGTGATTCAGACCTGTGGGGAAGTGAGACAAAACTCCCTCGAACATCTCTACCCAGGACCTGTGTTCAACCCAGAGTCTGTCTTCTACTTGAATGCTAGAATAGGAATCTTGAGTTCAATATATTGCATGTTCTTTCTAAACTACAAATTTCTCCTCCTAAACCTAGAGAGAATGACTACCTAATCTCTTCGCAGTCACCTGTGGAAAAGATTTGCATAGGAACCTCAAAAGTATTAAGAACATGGGGTGGTTCACTCCTTGTCATGGGGGCTGTTTTGTGCATTGTAAGATGTTTAAATCATTCCTGGTTTCCATGTATGATGTACCATAACAACTTTCTCCCTAAGTTGTGACCAAAGATCTCCAGACATTGCTCATATCCAATGGTGGATGAAATCACCCCAATTTGAAAACTATTGGGGTAATAGAAGATATTCCTAGCTCTTAGGAATCTGTTGGCTTTGAAATGTTTGGCCATTTGGCCAGATGTATTATCTGTCTGGACTTCTGATTTCTCATTTGATATAGAAAACAGTTTTAATAGCTCAATAACTCAAGTAATTGTTTCAACAGATGAATAAAATTCCAAGAACTTGAATTCAGAGAATTGGTTGCCCAATGGTGTTGAATCTCTCCCCCTCAAGTGTGGATCACAATATTTTGCCTAAGTGTCCAATTAGTTGTTTAGCCTTATAGGAGTTTATGAAAATGGAATACATCCATCCTCATTTATTCACTGAGGAACATTTTCAAGCATGGGATATAGAGATGAATAAAAATAACAAGATTCTAGACTCTTGGAGTTTGCATTTTAAGATAGATATAAGAGAGCAGGTAAGGGGCTGGATTGGTGGCTCAGCAGTAGAGTGCTTTCCTGGCATATGTGAGGGCCCAGGTTTGAACCCCAGCACCACAAACACAACTAAGTGTCAAAGAAATTCAAACTATATGAAAAAAATAAGTAAAATTGATTCTGTCTGTCTGTCTCTCTCTTTCTTAAAAAAAAAAAAAAAAGAGAATAGGAGAGCATCAGCAAAACTGAATGGGCAGGGTTCTCAAAATGGCATTCATCCCACCGTCACTAACTCCCAGAAGCTCCTGAGATTCACCTCACCCTGCAAGACAGCACTCGGATTCTCAAGGTAGGACAAAGCACCCAGTGTGGGGGAATGTTATCCTCCGCTAATTCTTTAACTCCAAAGGAATAACTCGGTCCATTAACGAATGTAAAGGAGATCTTAGTGGTGCCTGCGGCACCCTGCCCCACACCCGGGGGGAGGGGAGTTTCTCCAGTAGGGTGAAAACTGAGCGAGGGAGCAAGTTTCCTAACCACGTACCCTAACCCGGCCAGCTTCGAACTCCCTGATCTGCTGCTCTTAATTTACCTAATTTTGCATAATGTGCTGGGAATTAATTGGTCACATTAGCGAACTTGTAGCTGTTTGTGCAGCAGCCCCCCACTGTGACGTTTCCCTGAGGGCGGGCGGGTTGCTCAGCCGGAAAAAAAAAAAACTTCCTGGGCCCTCAGACATCGCCGCCAGAAAACCAGAATCTATCACCCTGAGATTGGGCCCTTTCCCAGAGGGTCTGTGTGGTGCTGGGAGTTCCTGCTACACTTTTGGCCGCTGCCAGTGGAGCTGGGGAAGGAGAGGTTTCGGGACAAGATCTTTAACTCAGTCACCTCAGTCAATAACTCTCCGCTGGTGCCCTCGGTTACAAGTGCTGATTTTAAAGTCCTTTCACATAAGTGCTCGCACCAGCATAGGAGAGTGGGGCAGGACGGGTTGCCCAGCAGCCTTACGGGACCTCAGTCCCAGTGATCAGAAACAGAAGTTACTGCCCCCCCCCCAACTGGCCATTTGCCCTGGGGGCTGTAGGGATCTGCAATTCACCTCTCCAGCTTGAAACCTCTCGGTTGGCGACCTTCTGCCCTTCGGACTGCCCCCACTTCTCACCGAAATAGGAGGAGCCTGTGAACAGAACTTGCTCCAGCAGGGCACATCCCTGTATAGGGGATCCTCTGCTTCAGCCTCTGCTTGAAATCTGCCTCAGGAAGTTTTGAATATATGGGACAGCATGGGCTTTCCCTTAGCATCTAAGCTCCTTGCATAGCCAAGGCTTCGTAGGCCTGCACTTCTCTAGTAGGGCACCTCCTAGTGCTTGCAACTGGGAATCACATAAGCACTGGCACGATCTGAACCATCTTCTGAGGGTTTCAGTCAACCCCACAGAGCAGCTCTTGGGACTTCTGAAGATCACAAGACATGCAGAGTGGGTTACCAGTGATCCTGAGGAAGCAAGTCTCAGGCTGGTCACTCTCCTTGGATCAGTCAGAGACCCACACATCTACAATAGGATCAACTCGATTGTCTACAACTTCTGAGCCCCAGGTCCAAGAAATATCTAGAGTGTGGATTGGCAGAAAGCAACCATCTCAGGATTACAACCCAGGGAAAGCTGAATACCCCTTTGAAACAGAAAATTTTGAGGAGCTCCTCTAAGAAAAACCAGGCCACCAGACTCAACCAAACTGCATCTCCCCCAACAAGCTCAACTTCGAAGAATCCCCAGCTTGATGTCAGATTTGAATGTGCCACCCCATGGTATATACTTGCTGACCTAAGGGCCAGAAAAACTCAGAACTTTACCAACTAGTTTGTGTGTTTTCTTTTTTTCATTTCTTCATTTTTAAATTTTTTTTCTTTAAAAAAATGGGAATCCAGCTGAAATATAATATTTTTAAATTTTTAACATTACTGTGGGTTTTGGGGTTTTTTTCCTCTGCTTCTTTCTTGCTTTAAATAATATTGATTTTGGTGTTGGTGGTTGTAAATATTTATCTGTGTGTATGTATTGGTGATTGGCTCTTACTTTCTCTAGGTCTTATTGAACCCTAATGCTAACCTCTTCCTCCACTGTACTCTGGTAATCCCTAAATATAAGCATCTTTCTCTCATTCTCATCCAAAGTCTTTACCCTACCTGCACTCCAGTTCTATGTTTTCCTTAGTCCTAATAGAATAACCTACTCCCCCAATCCCTAGTTCCCCTATACTCTAAAGCAGGTGTGATTTTATACCTCCCCAATTCACCTCCTTGACTTCCTAGTCATTCCTAATCCCCAATTTCAGAGAGACCCTAATACCTGAAGAAATAGACATGCTTCAAAACGGGTACTGGCTTGGTATCATACTACACAGTGAGAGTTCTCTCAAAGAAAGCTGCTACTATTGGTGCTAATCATCAGCTCATCTGTTTTAGTTGAAACGGACTAGTATTTGCACCTATAGCCTCTCAAATTTTCACAGAACTGTCTGGCATCTTTAGGTCTGTATTGACCAAATAGCTCCCCTTCACAATGAAGCAAAGCCATAAGAAGCTCCAGTTACTCCAATGAGAGTAACACAGCTGAAATAAAAGACAAGCTTTCTGACTCAGAAAATGAGGAAAAGGGGAAATAACTCCTCTCCTCGACCCCAGAGCCCTCCACCCAAGGACCCATAGCTGGGGCCCTAGATGAAAACCAAAGATATTGTATCAACATTATGATTAGTATGGAACCAAAGAGTTGAGAGAGGAAATAAGGAAAGAGATTAGAGATCAATTTCAAGAGATGAGAGACAAATTCTACAGGGAAATTAAGGAATAATTCCATGAGATGAAAGATCAGCTGTACAAGGATATTGACATTCTGAAAAGAGATGTAGCAGAGGTATCAGGATTGAAAAACACAGTTAACCAAATCAAATCTTCACTGGAAGACACCAACACCAGAGTATACTCCACTGAAAATAGAACTTCAGCACTTGAAGAACGAGTATCGGACGATGAGGATTGCCTAAACAATGTAGAAATCAAAGAAGAAAAACAAGTTAAACAGCTTATATAACATAATCAGAACTTCCAAATAATATTTGATGAGATGAAGCATAATAATCTGAGAATCATTGGCCTGGAGGAAAACTCCGAAGAGCAAACAAGAGGATTCAAGAACCTTTTAAATGAAATCATAAGTGAGAACTTACCTCATTTTGCTGTTGATCTGCAATACCACATCCAAGATGCTTATAGAACACCAAATAGACCTAATCAATGGAGAAACTCTCCAAGACATATCATATACAAAATGAATAACAGAGAAATTAAAGAGAGAATTCTAAAAGCTGCTAGAGGAAAGCCCCAAATCACATTCAGAGGCAAACCAATTTGGATCTCTATGGATTTTTCAGAGCAAACAATGAAGGCCAGAAGAGCTTGGAACAATATCTTTCAAGTGTTAAAAAAATAACAACTTCCAACCAAAGATAATATACCCTGCAAAACTCAGCTTCAAATGTGATGGGGAAATCAAATACTGCAACGATATACTCAAGCTAACAAGATACACGAACACAAATCCTACTCTACAAACGATTCTCAAAGATGTCTCCATTCAGAAGAAAATGCCAACAATATCCTAATTCCTTAAACAAGGGTGAGTCAATAATCATATTTTACATAAGATGACTTCCAAGATGACTCAAACTTCTGTAATCTCTGTGTAATTCTGTCAGAGAGACTCAGCCTCCCATATCTATTCTAACCTTGAATGTGAATGGTCTAAATGCCCCAATTAAAAGACACAGACTGGCCCACTGGATCAAAAAACAAAATCCAACAATATGTTGCCTGCAAGAGACACATTTGACACTCAAATATAGACACAGGCTGAAAGTGAAAGGTTGGCAAAATGTGTGCCAGGCCTGTGGCCCAAAAAAAGCAAGCTGTTGTGGCAATTCTAATTTTTGATGAAATCAATTTCCAACTAAAACTAGTCAGAAAGGACAAAGAGGGACACTTTATCATACTAAAAGGGATAGTCCATCAAGAAGATATAACATTAATTAACATTTATGCCCCCAATTACAACCCCCCCAAATATATGGAAAAAATCCTTAAGGACATCAACCCCCTCATTGATCTCAACACAATAGTTCTGGCGGACTTCAACACACCACTATCAACTCTAGACAGATCATCAAAACAAAAAATCAATAAAGATGTCTCCAATCTGAACAAATTTATTAGTCAATCGGGCTTAACAGATATCTACAGATTATTCCATCCTAAGACAGCTGAATTTACCTTCTTCTCAGCAGCTCATGGATCCTTCTCTAGAATAGATCACATCCTAGTTCACTGAGATAATCTTAACAAATATAAAAAAGTGGATATAATCCCATGTATTCTTTCAGATCAAAATGCTATGATCTTAGCAATCAACAACAAGAGAAACAACAGAAACTACTCAAATACTTGGAAATTGAATAATTACCTCTTAAACGAAGGATGGGTAAAAGAGGAAATGAGAGCAGAGATTAAGAAGTTCTTGGAATTGAATGAGAATGAGGAAACAACATACTGAAACCTCTGGGACGTTATGAAGGCATTCTTAAGAGGTAAATTTATTACACTGAGTGCATACATCAAAAATCTAGAAAGAGATCAGATAAATAGCCTTATGATTCAACTCAAACGACTACAAAAGGAGGAACAGTCCAACCCTAAATCTAACAGAAGACAGGAAATTACCAAAATCAGAGCCGAAATCAACAAAATTGAGAACAAAAAAACTATACAAACTATTAACAAAACTAAGAGTTGGTTCTTTGAAAGGGTCAACAAAATCAACAGACCCCTTGCCAACCTCACCAAAAGGAAGAACGAAAGAAAGCAAATCAACAAAATCAGAGACAAAAATGGGGATATCACCACAGACTCATCCAAGATCCAGAAGATTATCAGAACCTATTTTGAAAACTTATACTCTGCCAAATTTGATAACCTGGAAGACATGGACAGGTTCTTGGACACACATGACATCCCCTCTTTAACACAGGAGGACATTGAAAACCTAAACCAACCTATCACAGACAGCAAAATTGAAGCAGCAATCAAAGCTCTCCCAAAAAAGAAAAGTCCAGGTCCGGATGGATATACGGCCAAATTCTACCAAGCCTTCACAGAAGAAGTAACACCGATCCTCTCTACAAGCTCTTCCAGGAAATTGATAGAGTGGGATCACTCCCAAACACCTTTTATGAAGCAAATATTACACTGATTCCAAAGCCCAACAAAGACACATCATGGAAAGAAAACTACAGACCAATTTCCCTGATGAACATTTGTGCAAAAATCCTTAATAAAATTTTAGCTAATCAGATACAAAAACACATTAAAAAGATAATACATTATGATCAAGTGGGCTTCATTCCAGGAAAACAAGGCTGGTTCAACAAATGCAAATCAATAAATGTAATTCACCACATAAACAGAATTAAAAACAAAAATCATATAATCATTTCAATTGATGCAGAGAAGGCATTTGATAGAATTCAACACCACTTTATGCTCAAAACTTTGGAAAAGATAGGGATCAAGGGAAAATACTTCAACTATGTCAGATCCATTTATGACAGACTCATAGCCAACATTATCCTCAATGAAGAAAAACTGAAAGCATTTCTACTGAATTCAGGCACAAGACAAGGCTGTCCGCTTTCCCCACTCTTGTTCAATATAGTCCTTGAAAACCTTGCCAGAGCTATCAGACAAGACAAGGAAATCAAAGGTATTCGTATAGGAAAAGAGGAAGTTATCTCATTTGCTGATGACATGATTCTATGCCTAGAAGGTCCAATAACATCAGCCAGAAAACTCCTAGAGCTTATAGGTCTTTTCAGCAAAATAGCTAGCTACAAGATCATCTCCAGTAAATCACTAGCGTTTCTTTACTCCAGCAACAAATCTGCAGAAGAAGAAATCAGGAAATTTCTCCCACTCACCATCACTTCCAAAAAAAAAAAAAATAAATACTTGGGCATTAACCTTAAAAAGGATGTTAAGGACCTCTACAAAGAAAACTATCAAACACTAAAAAAAGAAATTACAGAACATCTGAGTAGATGGAAAAACATTCCATGCTCATGGTGAGGCAGAATCAATATAATAAAGATGGCCATTCTACCCAAAGTCCTATACAGATTAAATGCAAACCCCATTAAGATACCTTATGGCATTCTTCACAGACATAGAAAATGCAATACTCATGTTCATATGGAATAACAGGAGACCCAGACTAGCCAAAACATTACTCTATAGAAAGGAAGAAATAGGGGGTATCTCAATCCCTGACCTGAAATTATACTACAGAGCCGTAGTAGCAAAAACAGCTTGGTATTGGTATCAAAACAGAACTGAAGATCAGTGGAACAAAATAGAAGAACTGAGATAAAACCCCATATATTTAACAATTTGATATTTGATAAAGGTGGCAAAAGCATAGTGTGGAAGAAAGATAGCCTATTCAACAAATGGTGTTGGACAAACTGGACAGCCATATGTAGACAACTGAAGCTGGATCCTTATCTTTTGCCCTGCATAAAAATTAAATCAAAATGGATCAAAGACCTGGATGTTAAGCCAACAACTTTAAACTTACTAGAAAAAGAAGGAGGGTCAACATTACAGCAAGCATGTAGGGGTCAGCAGCTACTTCCTTAACAGATCTCCCATGGCTCAAGCTGTAAAATCAAGAATAAATGAATGGGATGCAATTAAACAAAAAAGTTTTTGCATAGCTAAAGATCTCGTCAAGAGCATCAGGAGAGAACCTACAGAATGGGAGAAAACCTCTACCTGCTACACCTCAGACAGAGGGCTAATATCCAGAATATATAAAGAATTAAAGGAACTAAACACCAAACTTACAAATAACCCAATCAATAAATGGGCTATGGATCTAAAAAGGAACTTCTCTCCAGTGGAAGTCCAGAAAGCCCACAAATATAAGATAAAATGCTCCACATCATTAGCTATAAGGGAAATACAAATCAAAACTTCTATGAGATACCACCTCATTCCTGTTACAGAAGCAAAAATGAAAAATTCTAACAATAACAGATGCTGGAGGGGCTGTGGAAAAAGACGAACACTGTTACACTGCTGGTGGGACTGCAAACTGGTTCAGCCACTATGGAAAGCAGTGTGGAGAATCCTCAAAAAATTAAGGATGGATCCATCTTATGACCCAGCTATCCCACTTCAGGGTATTTTCCCAAAAGAGTTAGAATCAGCATATATATATATATTTTTAAGAATCTTTCTCCTCTTTTATTCAAGTTGTGTTGGATCTAGTATAGAGTAGGGAGTTTAACGCATTAAGTTTTGAACCAAAGAGGTGATCTATTCTGAAAGTTTAGAGGAAAGCACTGAAGGAATTTTGAGGGAATTTCTTGATTTAAATTAATTAATTTTTTATTATTATTTTTTCTTTTTTATTAGAAGAATATAGAAATACAGTTGAGGGGGAAACATTATCAAAAAATTAGCAATCAATGGATATAAACTTTGTTATCAAGGGGAAAAACCAGATCATGGATAACCACCTTGGATTTTACCTATTGCAGTTTCCCCCAGAAGTACTCATGGGTTAAATGGGTAGTTCGTGGAGGAATGACATTGGCTTCTGGGATGGTTCCCCCATCTTCCCAATCTCCAGACTCCTATGAGTTCTTCATATACCCTCCCCTCTCCCCATCCCCCTCCCTACACCTCCAAGTATCCTATAGAGCCATCCCCCTAATGCTCTGAAAGTCATTCAATTTGCAGTTTTGTTAGGTTAGCCGTCATCCGTACTGCTTCCCCATATATGCTAGCATCAACAGATGAGAGAAACCATTCAGCCCTTGAGTCTCTGAGATTGGGAGACTTCACTAAGCATAATTCTATCCATCTCCATCCATTTGATTTCAAAAGCCATAATATCGTCCTCTCTAATGGCCGAGTAGCATTCCATAGTATATATGTACCAAAGCTTTTGTATCCACTTGTCAAGTGAGGGGCATTTGGGTTGGTTCCATAACCTAGCTATAGTAAATTGAGCTGCTAAAAACATTGTGAAGCCACATCGCTATAATATGCTGATTCTAAGTCTTTTGGGAAAATTCCCAGGAGTGGGATAGCTGGGTCGTAAGGTGGTTCCATCCTTAATTTTTGAGGATTCTCCACACTGCTTTCCATAGTGGCTGAACCAGTTTGCAGTCCCACCAGCAGTGTAGTAGTGTTCCTCTTTTCCCACAGCCCCTCCAGCATCTGTCTTGTTTGTATTTTTCATTTTTGCCACTCTAACAGGAGTGAGGTGGTATCTCATAGAAGTTTTGATTTGCATTTCCCTGATAACTAATGATGTGGAGCATTTTCTCATATATTTGTGGGCTTTCTGGGCTTCCACTGGAGAGAAGTTCCTTTTGAGTTCTTTAGCCCATTTATCGATTGGATTATTTGCAAGTTTGGATTTTAGTTTCTTTAGTTCCCTATATATTCTGGATATTAGCCCTCTGTCCGAGGTGTAACAGGCAAAATTTTTCTCCCATTCTGTAGGTTCTCTCTTGATGCTGTTGACTAGATCTTTAGCTGTGCAGAAGCCTTTTAGTTTAATTGCATCCCATTCATTTAATTTTGATTTTACAGCATGCGCCATAGGAGTTTTGTTAAGGAAGAAGCTGCCAACTCCTATAAGGTGTAGTATTGACCCGACTTCTTTTTCTAGTAAATTTAAAGTTGTAGGCTTAATATCCAGGTCTTTGTAGAATCAGCGTATTTTAGTGTTATGGCTTCATCAATGTTTATAGCAGCTCAATTTACTATAGCTAGATTATGGAACCAACCCAGATGCCCCTCACTCAATGAGTGGATACAAAAACTTTGGTACCTATATACAATGGAATTCTGCTCGGCCATTAGAGAAGATGATATTATGGCTTTTGCAGCCAAATGGATGGAGATGGAAAGAATTATGCTAAGTGAAGTATCCCAATCTCAGAGACTCAAGGGCTGAATGGTATCTTTCATCTGTGGAAGCTAGAATACATGGGAAAGCAGCATGTTAGACAGCTAAGCTAACAATAACTTCAAATTGTATGATTCTCAACGCAACAGGGAGATGACTCCCTAGGATACTTGGAGGCTTAGGGAGGGGGACGGGTGCCGGGAGAGTGTAGGAAGAACTCCTAGGAGACTGGAGAAAGGGAATATGGGGGAATCATCTCAAAAGGAGACCACTGTCCTCCACAAGATATCCATTTAACTCAGGAGATCTTCTGGGGTAAACAGCAACAGGGGGAACCCAAGCTGGGCATCCATGATATGGCATTAGTCCTGGATAACTAAGTGTATATACAATGGTTCTTGAATGTTTGATAATGTTTCCCCCTCAATTGTATCTCTATATCCATCTAAAACAAACAAACAAAAAAAAAACAAACAAAAAAACTGGGCAGTATATTTTTTTTGCCTGCATTTTTGTGTTTAGATTTTTGCTCTGCCTCTATTGGCATGTCCTTTACTGTCACTGGGAAATTCAGTCTCCATTAAAGATAAGTGGTTAGTTGTATGTAAGTTTCAGTTAATTAAATAAAATTAAAAATTCTCTTAGTCACATTACTTGAATTTCAACTGCTTCAGGACATGTGTGCCTAGTGGAAACTATATTTGACTGGACAGATCCAGAATAGTTTTGCTACAGCAGAACATTCTAGTGGGCTCTCCTGATCAGGTAGTTTACTTAGAATTTTCTTAACTCTTCCTTCCTCATCTATAAAATGAGAATAATTAAATCTAATACTTTCATAGTATCTACACCCTCTCTGTGAGGTAGTAAAATGAACCACTCTACCCTATTGAATTTCTAGCTGTGGCCAATGAAATGAGCAGAAGCTAAATGTGAGATTTCTGAGTAACACATATAAGACTAGTATGTGATTTGCTAGGTTCTCTTGTCTTTCTTTCTCATATCAGATATTGAATCCAGGGACACTCTAACACTAAACTATACCTCCTAGCACTTTTTTCTTTTATTTTGAGATAAGTTTTCACTGAATTACACAGGCTGACCTCAAACTTGTGATTCTCCTACCTCAACCTCCCAAGTAACTGGGATTTTAGGCATGGTCCTCTGTAACCTGGCTCTTATTTTCTGTAATGAAATCAGCAGACCTAGTAGAATTTTTTCTGCCAGCCTTCATCCTGAAATGAAGGTGAAATGTACCAAAAGTGACAGTCAATCATGGTTGGACCATAAGTATATAAATAAATCGTAAGATTTTGTTTTGTATGTTGCTGAGATAGAGGTGTCATTTGTTTCTGCATCAATTCTATCCTGAGTGCTATAGAAATTAAATTGGAAATAGAAACAAGAGAGTTACAGAATCAAAACTAAAAAACATAAAATTAGCTTTGATGCCAGATGGTGCCAATTAAGTAAACTGTGTATGGAAGTTATCAAACTAGTTTTCCATTTCTGGAAAATGTTACTATTGATTGGCAAAAATTGTATATTATCCATGAAACACAGGAGATGGAATATGATGAGCAGAATACTAAGAGGCTGGAAAACTGATTAAAAGTATGAGTTAATTCCTATCATGGAACTTTGCAAGATAGTACTTTAAAGAATGAAGCTTAGAAATAATTGCTATTCTTTCCACAGACAAAAGGAAAAGGCAAGGAAGAGACTCAAGAAACATGGAAAATTGTAGAATTCCAAAAGCACATTATTCTTAACCTCAAACACTAAGAGACAAGATGGAAAATGTTACAGTTAAGTGTTTCACTGTTCAATGGAAGGCACAAAGATATGCCTGATTCACTCGGGCAGGTAGGCACAGCCCATTGACATTTGGTTCACATCTTCACTCTTTATTCTTACTTCCTTACTTCAGAGAGCCACTCATAGGTTGTTTCCAGAACATCTTTCAGATTCATCCTCTTCTTTTGATTTTCCCTTAAATTTCACCCCATTATATCTGTGTTTTACAGGGCTGTCCTTCCTTATCTGCAACATCTTATCACAGCATCTTCCAACCTGGGAAGTTCTATGCACAGAGTCACAGAGATGGAGAAGTAGGACAAAAACCAAAACAGCATTGGACTATAAATCTCACTTTGTTGATATTGAAATGTACCTACTCTAGAGCCAGGCAACACTGAATGCACCATAAAACATCTGAACTATATCTACACTTGTATTATGTATACAATATATCCACTCAGAAATTTTCTCCTAGATTTTTTTGCCAGATAATTATAAAGAGTAAAAAATCTCTTGCTTACTCTAATATAATTGCCCAAGTTTCATTTTCTTCCAGAGGGCATCCTACTATGAAGAAATTTGTAAACACGTGAGGAGGAAATACTCATTAACCCAGGATCTCCTTTGGATGTCCAATAAACATAGCAAATCCCCAGGAAGTCTGTTTGCCTGCTCTCTAGCTTCTGTAGGTTGTGTCTCCTAAACATCTTTCAAATACAACCTCAAGTCCAATAAGCAGCAACAGCAACAGACCTATCCCACACTGTTCTGGGAAAAAATAATACTAAGAATCAAGATCCTATTGTGAACATGCGCATGGGAAGCAAAAAATGTCAAGGACATGTGGCTGTGATTGAAAATGAAAGATTTTGACATTAGTTTATACAGTTCTTTTCCACATTCCCATTCCAAAGTCTCACCTACAAAGGCAGGGTATTTTTTCTTTTACTTTTCAAGTTACATCAAATCTTACACATATATAAAATTGTATATATTAATGCATACCATGTAATGTCCTAAATATGTGTATATTGTGTAATATTTAAATCAGACTAAACATATTCATGTCCTCAAACATTTAGCTTTTCTTTATGGTCAAAACTTTCAAAATTCTTTCTTCTAGGTTTTAGAAATGTAATTATACCATACCGTGCAATGCTATACCAGACTTTTTGCTCCTAGCGAACTATAACTTAGTACCCGTTGAGCAACTTTCCCCTAGTCCCCCTCCCTCCTTCTTTGTAGCTCTGGTAACCACCATTCTATGCTTAACTTCTATCAGATCAACTTTTTCAGATTCCCCATATGAGTGAGATCATGTGGTACATATCTTTCTTTACCTGACTTATAACAGTTAACATAACTATCCCCAGTTCCATCCATGTTGTTGTAAATGACAGATTTGATTCCTTTTCAAGGATGAATATAATGTTCCATTATGTATATGTACTACATTTTCTTTATTGATTCATCAGTTGTTGGGTACTTATGATGTTTGCATTTCTTGGCTACAGTGAATTACTACAACAAACATGGGAGTGAAGATGTCTCTTCAATACAGTGATTTTATTTCTTTTGAATATATACCCAGTAGTGGATTTGTGGACCTTATGGTAGTTCTATTTTTAATATTTAGTGGTGCCTCCATATTGTTCACCATAGTGGAATAGTGGCTGTACTGACTTAAATTCCCTCCAACAGTGTGCAAAGTTTCCCCTTCTCTGCATCTTTACCAGTGCTTTTTAGCTTTATTTTAAAAATAATAACCATTCTTTCTAGGGTGAGATAATATCTCATTGCAGTTTTTGATTTGCATTTTCATTATGAATAATGATGCTGAACATTTTATGTGCCTTTTAGCTAGTTGTACATCTTCTTTTGAGAAATGTCTGTTTGGATTCATCACCCATTTTCAAAACATAATTTTTGAGTTTTTGGAGTTTCTTATATATTTTGTATATCAATCCCTTATCAGATGTATGCATAGTAAATATTTACCCCAATTCTTCAAGTTGTCTCTGCATTCTGTTGATTCTTTTTTGCTATACAGAAGATTTTGTTTGATGTAATCCCATTTTTATAGTTTTGCTTTCATTTTATGTACTTTGTGGATCTTATCTAAAAAGTCCATGCCCATTTGAATATCCTGAAACATTTCCCCATTTTTTCTAGTAGTTTCATACTTTCAGGTCTTATATTTAGTCATTAATCCATTTTGTGTTGATCTTTGTAACTGGTGAGACACAGGTGTCTAGATTAATTCTTCTGCATGTTTATTATCCAGTTTTCACAGTATTTATTGAAAAGACTGTCTTTTCTCCAATGTATGTCTGTTTTAGTCAGTTTTTTGCTGCTGTGTAAAAAAGACTTGACAAGAACAATTTTAGTAGGAAAAGTTTATTTGGGAGCTCACAGTTTCAGAGGTCTTAGTCACATAAGGACAGCTCCACTCCTTGGGGCTTGAGGTGAAGTTGAAAATCATGGCGAAGAGGAAAGTGGTTCAAAGTATGGCTCCAGGAAGCAGAGAGACTCCATGCCAGATACAAAATATATACCCCAAAGGCATGCTCAGAATCACCCACTTTCTCCAGTCACACCCAACCTGCCTTATAGATGCCAGTTGATTACCTCACTAATTCAGTTAAGGCTCTCATAACCCAATCATTTTACCTTTGAGTCTTCCTGCATTCTCTCATTTGAGCTTTTGGGGGACACTTTTAATCCAAACCATAACAGTGTCCTTATTAACTTTCTAAAAAATCAATTGGGTATAGATGTGTAAGTTTATTTTTAGCTTCACTACTGTTACTTTGGTCTATATAGCTTTCTTTGTGTCAGTACTATGTGGTTATGATAACTACAGCTTTGTGTTGTAGTGTGTTTCAAAGTCAAGTAGTGCATTGCTTCCTGGTTATTCTTTTTGTTCAGGATGGTTTTGGCTATTTGAGGTTTATGCTTTCATTTAAGCTTTAGAATTAGTTTTATTCTAGTGTGAAGTAAGCTATTGGTATTTTGATAAGGATTGCTTTGGATTTGTAATTTACTTTGGATGATATGGACATTTTAACTTTATAAATTATTTGGATTCATGAACACAGGATATCTTTTCACTTTTTTATGCTTTCTTTAATTTCTTTCATAGGCATTGCATAATTCTCATTATAGAGATGTGTCACCTCTTTAGTTTATGCTTACATATTAATTTTTGTAGCTATTATAAATGGTATTGATTTCTTAATTTCTATTTCAGCTAGTTACTGGCATATAGTGATGCTATTAATGTTTTATATTGATTTTGTATTCTGAAACTTTCCTAAATTCATTTATTAGCTTTAGTAGCTTATGGTGGAGTTTTTGGGATTTTCTATATGTAGGATCATATCATCTGTTAAGCAGTTACAATTTAATTTCTTTTCCAGTTCATTAGTCCTTTATTTATTTCTCTTCCCTAATTGCTCTGACGAGGACTTCTATCACAAAGTTGAATACAAGTGGTGAAAATAGACACCTTTATCTTGTTCTAGATTTTAGAGAGAAAATTGTCAGCTTTTCCTCATTAGCATATTGTTAGCTATTAGCTTTTTATTAATGGCCTGTATTATTGTTGAGGCATGCTCCTTGCATGCCTCATTGTTTAAGTTTTTTAATCATTAGGGTGTTGAATTTTGCCAAATACGTTTTCTCAATCAACTGACGTTATTATGTGATTTTTCTTTATTTGATTATATGGTTTATCACAGTTATTTATTTGCATATGTTAAACCATCCTTGCTTCTCTGGAACAAACACACTTGTTCATGGACAATAATCTTTACAATATACTATAGGATTTGGTTTGCTAATATCTTATTAAGGATTTTTGCATCTAGGATATTGACCTCTATGTTTTATTTTTATAATTGTGTTTTGATACCAGAGTAATACTAGCCTTATAGAATGGATTGTAAGACTTCTTTCATATTCTTTTTATTGAAAGAACATGAGGAGAATTGGTATTATTTCTTCTTTGGGTGTTTTGGTAGAGTTCAGCAGTAAAGCCATCTCTTCATGAACTTTTCTTTGATTGAAGGCTTTTATTACTGATTCAATCTCATTTCCTCTAATTCATCTATTCAGGTTTTCTTTTACTTCATCATTCAGTCTTCCAAATATATACATATTAAGAAATTTATTCACTTCTAGATTATCTAAATCATTGGCACATTGTTGTTCATAATAATCTTTAATGATCTTTTGTATGTATGTGGTGTCAGTTTTAATTCATATCTGATTTCATTGATTTGAATCTCCTCTGTCTTCTCTTAATCTAAGCCAAGGGATTGTCTATTTGCTAATTCTTTCAACAAATCAGCTATTTTTTCCATTGGTCTTTGGTAGTCTCTTTTGCTCTCCATTTCATTTATTTCTATTTTGATCGTTATTTTTTTCCTTTACAAATTTTGGGTTTAGTCTACTCATGATTTTAGCTTCTTTAGGTATATTGATAACACTCTGAAGTTTTTCTACTTGTTTGTTGTGGGCATTGATTACTCTAAACTTTCCAATTAGTATTGCTGTTGCTGTATCCCATAGGTATTGCTATACTGTTTCTACTATATCTACACTTTCATTTGATCCAATAAACTTTAAAATTTTTGTTTTTGATTTTTTTCTGTAATCCATTAGTTTAATATAAGGTTGATTAATTCCCATAATTTGCATAGTTTCCAAAGAGTTTCTTGTTATTGGTTTCTAGCTTTATTGTATCATGGTCAGAAAAGATACAAGATAGGGTTTCAAATATATTAATTTGTTGAGACTTGTTTCATGATCTATCTATAATCTATCTTGGAAAATGTTTCAAGATGAGAAAAAGGAATATTCAATATCTGTTGATTGGAATGTTCTCTAGATGTCCATTAGATTTGTTTGGTCTATGGTATAATTTAACTCTAATGTTTCTTCATTGATTTTCTGTCTGGGTGATCTTTCTATTGCTGAAAGTGTGGTAATAAAGTTCCCAGCTATTATTGTATTGTAGTATATATTCCTCTTTAAGTTTGTTGATACTTTACATATTTGGGTGCTCTAATATTGGATGCATGTATATTTATAATTATAATTTCTTTTTGCTGAATTGACTCCTTTATCAGCATATAATGGCCTTCCTTGTCTCTTTTCACTGCTTTTGACTGAAAGCCAAAAGTCTATGCCTGTTTTCTTTTACATTGAATTTGCATGGATTTTTCTCCATCCTTTCAGTTTCAGCATTTGTGTGCCCTTAGAGGTAAAGTGAATTTCTTGTAAACAAAACAGAGTTGGATCTTGCTTCCCCCACCGAATCACTCCATGTCTTTTAATTGGAGAATTTAATTTATTTGTTTTCAAGGTAATATTTGATAGCTAAATTTTTCTATAGTCATTATGTAACTAATTTTCTAGTTTTATTGTATTTCCTTTCTTCCTCCCTCTCTTATAGCCTTCCTTAGTGGTTAAATGAAGTACTCTGATAGTATATTTTGATTCCTGTTTATTATTATTGGTTTTCCTACATAGACTAGTGTTTGTGGCTATCATAAGCTTACTGATTATAAAGTCCTAACTCTTTAATGCTCAGGTTATATCCTATAATGTAAGTATTTTGAGTGTAACAAGCTATTTTGAAGTAGCTGCAAGATATGAACTGAAGCAAACAAAAGAAAAAGAGAAATTATATAAATATATAAGAAAATATATAAGAAAACTAGTCTTATTTCATTCCTACCCACATTTTGAATTTTTGATATTCCATTTTATGTAATTGTATATTGCCTATTATCTAATATTAATGTAGTTATTATTATTTTAATTGCTTTGGGGGTATTTTTTGGTTTTCATAGTAAAATATTGAATTGTTTATGTACTGTGCTTATAATATTAGAACATTCTGAATTTGTTTGCAGAATTATTCTTTTTTTTTTCAAGGTTGAGGACCAAATTCAGGGCCTTGTGCATGCTAGGCAAGCACTCTGCCACTGAGCTAAATCCCCAACCCCCTGCAGAATTATTCTTACCAGTGAATATTATGCCTCCCAACCTCCTTGTTCATTAATGCTTATTTCAGTTTGAAGAGCCTCATTTAGCATTTCTTATAGAACAGGTTTAGGAAAATCTTTTATCTCTACTTCTGTTTATCTGGTAATGTTTAATCCCTCCTTCATTTCTTTTTTATTTGAATTGTTTTTGTTTTCTGAAATAGAACCATTGCACATTGTATAAACCATATCTACTGATGGGATAAATAAGTGAAAAATTATACTGCTATAAAACACACTAAAAGGTGAAAATCATTTCAGAGGAAAAATTTTAGGTAATTCATGGAAAAATCAAGGACCAGGTCCTTGGTCATAATCAACATTCCAAACTGTGGCACCATTTGATGATGGGAGGTCACCATCCCACATGAATCAGCCTTCTGGGTTATAGGTATAAGTGCTAGCACTGTGGAATGTATAACCACAGCTTCCCCACTTTCAAGTTTTGGGGGGGAATTAAGTTTGCCCTGGGAACACTTTAGGCCACAGATTATGATGTCTGAGGAAGGTATTCAATTAGGATCTCCCAATCCTGGCTTTGTTTACTGGTAAGTCTTAGATTCTGTGGTGGGGAGGATGAGGGGTGTAGGGTAGATGGGAGCGGTGGTTCTGAGGAGCATACTTTTTGGGGAGGAAGCATAATGGATTTCTGCAATCTAACCATTCCATGTGGAAGGCTTCCCCTGGCCAATATGGAGTACATGTCTGCTGGTATTTTGCCAGGGGTGGCTTTGATGGGGCCCAGCTGGTCCCAACCGCTGGCGCATTCCTACCTTCAGGCACTTCCATGAAAAACTATAATGATGGCCTCAGTACTGAGGACATCCCCTTCATCCTCCAATAACATCTTGCCTGTACAGAGAGGCCACAGGGAGCAGAAGAGCCCTTGTTCACCTTGCTGACTCCATGGATGTGTGTGTTGGAGTCTCCTTCAGCTGTCTTAGTTGAAACCTCTTATTTTCCAAAAAGGAAATAAATGTCCAGATTTGTATTTCCTCAAAATAGAGTTTTGCTGCAGAGAAAAATGTCACTCTAACTACAGGATCTGGAGGTAAAGTCACCTTGAGATACATCTAAAGGTAGCAGCTCCGGTCATTTCTGTACCAAGACACAGAGCACAGTTCTGAGAAGAACTGACCACCTGAGGAGCAAAATTGATAAGTACAAGAATTTTTTTTTCTTTTTTGGGTCAGAACCTTCGAGCTTTGCTAACTTCAACATTAATATTATCAAAGTTCTTTTTCCTTTTCCTTCCTTATTTCAAGAAACATTTTGCATGAGGTATTTGAAATTCAGGAACATTCTGAATTTCTTGATGTGCAGGAAATAGATAGGGTTCCTTAAAAAAATATGAGTTTCACCCTCAGAAACTCTTAGAAAATGGAACCTTTGGCAACACTTTTCTCAAATAAGCCACGGAACATGGACCAGAGGGTTTAGCTCAGTGCCTACATCTCCTCTTCACAATTCTATTGAGAGGTTTCCAGCTTCATCTTTTTTATTTATTTTATTTTTTAAGAGAGAAGGAGAGAGAGAGACAGAGAGAGAGAGAGAGAGAGAGAGAGAGAGAGAGAGAATCAATTTCTATTGAGTTTTTCCCGTGGCTTTTGTTGCTGTGACATTTAGTTGTGTACATGGGTGGTGGAGTTTGAACTCACGTACTCAAACATGCCGGGCCAGCGCCATGATCGCCGAGCCACTGCTCCAGCCCCAGCTTAATCTTTTTAGAGGGGGGCACTCCTTCCAGATCCTGAGAGATCTTAGTCATCTCTCTGGACAGCCCTGACTCTGCAGATGGCTGCCATTATACTTTCTCTGAACTGTTCTTTGAGTTTTCCATCAAAGACTGAGTTCTGCTCATCAGAAGCATCTTCAGTCCTGGGGTGCTTCCTTACTCTAGGCCCATGCCTCACTTTGGCTTCAGTGTCATGACTGAGGTGGGTTCTGGAGCTGGGCTGGAGTTGCTGCTGTTTTCCTGTTTGAAGGGGGAGCTCCACCTGCTATGGAGCTCTGGTTGCTGTTATCATCATGCATGTCCATCATGCCCAACGGAGCTGTTCTCCAGAGTTTTAACCTTGGAGTCACATCTTTGCTTTTTTCTTACTATCTTTGTCATCAACCTTTGTCTCCGACACAAGGACCCACTTGTAGATTTGTAGGGATTTGTCACCAACAGTTGTCCACTTCTCCCATTTGCACAATTTCTTAATAGCCACCATGACCTTCTTAATGTTTTTAACTCAGTTCCTGGTCTTGACTGGAACCTCCTTCATTTCTAAAGAATAGATTTGCTATAGATGAAATTTTTGGCCAACATTTTATTTCTTTTACTATTGTGCAAATTTTTTTATCACTTTATCCTATATTGTAAAGTTTCTACTGAGAAGTCTGCTATCAGGCAACATGCAGCATCCACATGTGTTATTTATTTCTTTTACAACCTTGAAAATCTTCTCTTTATATTTCACAGGTTAAATCCTGATTATAAGATGTGTTGGGGTAGACTTGACTGAGTTACTTTTGGCTGGTGACTTTTGACCTTCTTGTACCTAGATATTTGGATCTTCCTCTAGGTTTGCGATATTTTCTGCTATATGATTTTGAATAAACTTGAATGCCAAACCCTTGGCATTCTCAAGTCCTTCTTGAACTCTTATAACCATAATTTTTGCTCTTTAAGTACTTTCCCAAAGTTCCCATAAACTTTTTACATTCTTGTTTTTTCTCTTTTTCCTTTTTATCCTCAAACAGTGCGTTTTCAAATAGCCTGTCCTCCAACTCACTAGTTCTCTCTTTTGTTTGATTCATTCTGTTCTTGATGCCCTCTGTAGCACTGACAATTTCACTGAATGTATTTTTTAGGTCAAGAACTTGTTTGATTTCTAAAACATTGCTTTCATTAGTTTGCTAAATTTCTCACCTAGAATATTGGAACATTTCTGAGTTTTCCTTAAGCTCATTGAGTTTCCTTAAAATGACTGTTTTAAATTCTCTATAAGAGAGTTCTCCAACATTGAGTAATGCCTAGTCATTTTCTGCCATCTGATTATGAGTACTAGGTGAGGTTATGGTTTCTTATTGACTCTTGTTGTATTTTTGCATGTGCCATCAATATCAGGTATTTGTTCTGATCTTCCTAACATGCCTTTCTTTGTGCTTGCATTTCCAGAATTTTTGGGCAGACTACTCATTTACTATGTGCTTATATTTGTTTCTAGTATTTCAGAACTAGGTGGTTCACAGGTACAGATTTGCTAAGAGTTGGCTGTTGTTATGCTGTTACTATCTCAATAATGGCAATCAAAACCAAGATTTGTCCCAAATACAAAATTGTATTCTTCAGGAAGAAACAGTAGAACCTAAAAGAAGTAATATGTCCGCACAAGCTTTACCCTGTGGTTAGGTTGGAACAGTGCTTCCTTCACTTCATCAACTGGTAGAACACTTAAGAGTTAAAATGGGAAATTGAAATACAAATTCATGTGGCAATAGATGCAATACATCTATTACAAAAGAGTAATGATACATGTATATATTAAGTTATATAAACATGAAGCTGTATGATGTTTGCAGACTCTTATGTGGGAAAGATAATGCCTTACACTTCAATTTATACACATTTTTGTACTTTCCATAGTACAGAAATACTTCTGGGAGTGAGAGGGAATCAAATATATTGAAATCAGTCTTTAGGAATCAGACCATTCATGTGTGAATAAAGACCATGACTTTGTGAGCTTCAGAAACCAACTGTACAGGGTTCTATGGTTCTGTGGCCAGCAACGGGCACTGTGAGACTGCCCTCTGATCCTTGTACAACTACTCAGAAAGAACCATTCATTACAAGGAGTCTTGGCCTCCAAATTCCATCCTGTGGTCACTGATGGGGATTCAACAGCTGTATTCTGTCTGGCCTGGCACTGCCTTATTGATCAGCAGGTGCTCCTTCTCCCAAGTGGGATAGCAAAACTTCATTTTCCTGAGCCTGAAGTGTGAGCTGAGCTCCAGCACCAGAGTTTGGGGAGGGACTGGGGAAGCCATGTGGAAACACATTTGCATGAACTGCCTGGGAAAGAAAAGGAGACCTGGGGGTGCCCAGCTTCACTGTGGGAATCAGGTAGCTGTGCCCACCATGGCCTGGACTCCTCTCCTCCTGCTGTTCCTCTCTCACTACTCAGGTTGGGACAGACCTCTGAGACATGGGGAAAATTATTTGTTTTCTGGTTCAGTTTCCTGAGAAAATTGACCCAGGGTCTACTTACTTTACCTGTGCTTACAGGATCCTTTTCCCACCTGTGATGACTCAGCCATCCTCCCTTTCTGCATCTCTTGGAACACCTGCCAGACTGTCCTGCACGCGGGGAAGAGGTTTAAGTGTTGGTATCCACATTGTATCCTGGTACCAGCAAAAACCTGGGAGCTCTCCTCGATTTCTTCTGTACCATCATACTCACACAGATGAGTATGAAGGATCCATGGCCCCCAGTCACTTCTCTGGATCTAAAGACACCACAGCTAATGCAGTTTTCCTGCACATCTCTCAGCTTCAGTCAGAGGATGAGGCTGACTATTATTGTAATACATGGGATGGAAACACAAGGTCTGACACAGTGTCATAGTCCTATGAGGAACTGAGACAAATACCTCTCCTCTTTTCTCTGGATGTGATGTAGTTACTGCTTCTGGTGGCTCTGATAAAGTTTAGCTCAAGGGCTGACTTCTGAAGTCATGTTTTCACCAAACACCTAATTTCCCAATGAAATACGGAAGCGAAAATATTTTCCTCTTTTCATTAGTTAAGATGCTAATTTGAAACACTGCTAATAACTTCTCACCCGGCCATGTCTAAGGGTTCAGATTCCTTCATGGAAGATGTTGGACCAGAAACTATGTGATTGACCACACTCATGCCCAGCCCAGGGTCTAGACTTTATTCAGAAATGTGAGAGTTGTGAGAGATTATTGTGTGACATTGGGTCCTGTGTGTTCCAAGTCCAACACCACCGACAAGATCCAATAGGGGAAGGAGGTCACTTTCCCCTGCACCTGCTAGTTCCAATCTGTCTCTGGGAATTGTCATGTCCTACCAAGGCTCAAATAAATCATGTTTCTATAATTCCATAGGCATTGAGAAAATATAGTTTCAACAGTGAATCACTCTACCTGTAAACTCCCAGTGAGCACAGGTACTCAGAATCAGGCTTCCTTCCCTCTGTCAGGATTTGCTATAACCACCTCCCTTTTACATGCTAAAAGGACCTGCTTCTCATGCCAGAACTTCTGTGAAGGTGGGGCACCCAGGGATTAGGAACTTAAGTGAAAAAGATCCATACCATATGAGTACTGAAGGAAAATCAGAGATGCAAGGAGATGTGTTTCCACGCATGAGTTTTAGGATGGTGACTCTCTGGACACCCTGATCTGAACTGGTCTCCATTGTCTGTACAAGTGACTCACTAGAGGGGTTTATGGAAATGGCATCAGGAGTGCCTTCTTTCTATTCCCTGGTATGTGTGTGTGAGACTTTGTAGGGCTTTAAGTAATAGTGAAAATAAGCAAAAACTGTGAGTAAGGTCAAAGTCTCTTCCAGATTTTTTGGCTTGAGCTAGCCCGGATTATGGTCTATTCCTCCCCTAGTGACATCAACTTTCCCCACATTCTCCTGGTGCCAGGAAAATGATTTCAGTCTTGGACATGTATCTCCCATGAGCAGGTGGAAAGCTGGATTATCTCTATCCTCATCATTCCTCTTTGCATGGGATCTCAACAAATTCTTGAAAGTATATTTCCTGAAGCACAATCCTTAGTTCACCCACATGTACTTCTCACTGGGCTCATAAGAGGGTAGAAGAGCTGTGAACCCTGTTTAGCCCACTCTTTTAAATGTCACAATAAAGCCTGATTGTTTTATCAACATATGATATCATGATGTCTGCATTTGCAGGTAAAGCTCAATGGGGCAATCAATTCTCCTGAGCACGAATTTTTGGGACCATAGTCAAGATGAGTTTCCCTGAGGAGGAGACACATACTGTTTTGGTAAATAGCTTCCTTGGTTGGGATTGTCACCGAAAGTGGTGATGGCATTATATCAAGTGCCGCAGGAGCCATTGGGTGTGCTAGGAATTTGGTTAGTAATCAGATGTGATTTCTTTAATACTTCTTAATAATTATACATTGTTTTGAGCCCCCTCGAAGACTCATGACTGGAAATGTCTAGATCTTGTAATATGAAGCCTGTTGTCATTTCTTGTACTGCTCAGAGGTTGTTTGTGTGTGTGTGTGTGTGTGTGTGTGTGTGTGTGTGTGTGTGTTCAGATCATATGCCATGAGGTAAGTTGAGTTTTCTGTATCATATGCTAGAGGCTGTCATCTTTTAGAGATATTTGCCTATGTAGAATGGATGTATTAGTCTCCTGGTAAGAAACAGAAGCTTTCCCCACCTCAGTCATTTGCCCTACCCTGAAGAATAAGTGTGGAGTTGACAAAAGGGTGTCAAGGGCTGAACTTTGTCTATCAGACTGAGAGTATGGAGAAAATTGGATATATTTGGGAGTCTCTGTATTTTTGCTGAAGACACAAGATCTGGTAAGTGGAGCAGAGTTTCACATGAGATAAAAATAGCTGAATATACCTAGGACCCTGGAGGGACAGAATCCTGGGTCTGGGTCTGTCCACTGTTGGTGCTTGTTCCCTGCAGGAATTTCTTGATTAAAAACTTAGTAGTAGCAGAAGGTCATTGTGCATGCAATAAAAGTAGCAGAGATATGGTGGATTAGATTTAACTGGATCAATTTTCAAAAACTGGTTTTCATATCAAGAATTCTGCTGAAATTTTTCCCAAACCTTCCATTCATCGCTGGCTCCAACTTTTCCATTCAGATGTTCCCCAACAGTAACAATTTCTCTGCTTCATAGTGCTTAGAGGATATATGAACATTGTATATAGGATTTTTCCAGGTTTCCCTGCAGAGGTCAATGATTCTTGCTGATAGATATGGCATTTTAATATATTTCTGACATTTTGTAGAATGAATGCAATGTCCTTTAACTGTAATATTTGCCAGTTTTTCTTATAGGCTGTTAGTGTAAAAGCTTACAACAATCTTTAATAAAATTCTAGGAGACCGCAATCAAACATATGACAAAAAATAACATATCACAATTAAGTGGGTTTTATTCCAGGCATGCAAGGCTGGTTCAACATACACAAACCAATAAATATGATTTATCACTTAAACAGAATTAAAGACAAAAACAATATGATCTTCTCAATTGATTTAGAAAAGACTTTTGATGGGATTCAACACTCATTTATGTTCAAAACACTGGAGAAGATAGGTATCAAAAGAACATACGTTAATTTTGTAAGAACCATTTATGACAAACTTATAGACAACATTATACTTAATGGAGAAAGACTGAAACTATTCTCACTAAATTTGGGTACAAGTCAAAGTATCCACTCTCATCATTCTTATTCAATATAGTCTTTGAAACATTAGCTAGAGCAATCAGACAAAAGAAGGAAATCAAAGGGATTAAAATAGGAAAAAATGAAATTAAACTATCTCTGTGCCAATGATATGATCCTGTAACCTAGAAGACCCAAAAAATTCATCAGAAGACTTCTAGAGCTTTTAAATGGATTTAACAAAGTGATAGGACACAAAATCATCATCCAGAAATCAATAACTTTAGTATACTCCAACAGTAATTCAGCTGAAGAAGAAATCAGGAAATCAGTACCACTCACAATAACTTTTTTTTCTTTCTTTTTTCCCAGAAATTTGTCTGTTGAACAATCACAAACTTTTAACAAAATAATTATATATATATATATATATATATTCTGAAGGTTAGATTTACCCCCAAGAGTGTTCCTCAATTACCCACCCTAATCCCTCCCCGTCCCTTCCCAAAACATCTGTAAAAATGTATTAGGTTGGAGGACTCCCAAGATGGCCATCTGAAGACAAAAGACCTCCCCTCCACCCTCGTGACTGATCAGGATATCTCCGGCTTCTCACCAGTATTTTGAGGTGCATTTGGGGGAATAGCATGGTGAAACACCAGTTCTAATCTTGGCACTGGTTCTGGGGAATAGAGACTTAGGAGCGGCCGGGAATTCTTTGTTCTGCGCTCCCGCCGCGGCTGCTGCGGCTGGGGCTGGCCCGCCGGCCAGCATTTGCACTCTCCAGCCTACATTCCTGCCTGCCTGAGTCACTTCTGCAAAGAAGGACCCTCACAGCTCTAAAGACAGCGTACTGGCGGGGACACCTCCTGGACCTGCGCTCTGTCTGGCGGCAGGATCAGTGACTGGAGAGAGCTTTCATACAAGCACAGAGCAGCGGTTTGCACAGAAGAGGCGGCGCGGGAACTGCAAGGCTTGTACTTTAGGCTTGCTAGTTACCACACGCCCAGCCCACCTGATCAGGGCAAGACCTCTTTGGGATTGCAAAGCAAGCTCTAAATACTCCGGCTGGAAGCAGCAGAGATCAAAGGTGGAAACAGGACCAGAAGGCCTGGCTGAAGCCCTGAAGAGGGTGTGGGAGCAGTGAGGGAAGAGGAGCATCCATTTTTAAAACCACACTCCCTCTCCCGGACCCAGAGCCCCCAGGTCTGCAAAAGAGGCTTATAAAACTGTACCCGGATCCTGCAGCTGAACACAGGCAGTCTCAGCAGAAGGGGGGGGTCAGGGGCCTGAATCCTCCTCTCATAAAGGATCTGGGACTGAGGAGTAACGGAGCTCAAGGCTCTGTCCTCCCACCATAGACACTTCTTTCACAGGGCAGAGGAGCTGGGACCCCAGGGACCACAGAGATCATGTCCGACAACGACCAGCAGATGGAGCTCTGATAACATATCTTCTGACCTTCGGCTACCCTGGATACACCCTCAGAAAAGGTTGAAACAGGTCAGATCCAGCCATAAATAGAAGATCCACTCCCTGAAAGGACCAGAGACAATCATATTATTGATACTTCCAGGGAGTGCCTATTAAGTATAATTTTCCTCAATTTTTTTTAATTTTTTATTTTTATTTTTATTTTTATTTTTTTGCCTTTATTTTGACTTCCTTTTCAAATTTTCAAGGTGTGTACCAAGGCGATATATGGTGGAGTTTACTTGTTCTCCAAAATATAAGAACTCTAGCAGGGTTTTTTACTTTTCTGTAATGCTAATGTTGTAGAATAGTAAACACCTACCCTCCCCCCTCCCCTTTTTCCTTTTTTTTCCCCTTTTCTTCTTTATTTCTTTTATATCCCATCTCTTTTCTTTTTTCTCTCTCCTCTTAGAGGGATAATTAACAATAGTAGTTCTTCTTAGTTTGGTAGCCTGTTTTTAAGGTTTCTTTCTCTTTTCCCACTTTTCCTATTTAGCATATCTCTGACTCACTATTACCCAACCGTCCCAGTCCTGTTATCATTCTAGAGAAGAAGGACTCCAGTCAGTGCATAAAGTAACTGAAATATTTTATGCCTGAAGAGCATAATTCTCAGGGAACACTTCTTCCCTTAAATTTTAGCAATAACCCAAATCTTGCCAATAACCCTTTTACCCTTCC
>PVKS010021866.1:0-34573 GCA_004027875.1 Aplodontia rufa | reverse complement strand
AAGGGAGAAATGAAGCGCTTGGAGAACTCAGGGCCAGTGGGTCTACTTCATTCCCAGTCAACTGCCGATTGAGAGCCATCCAGTTCCTGCTGGCTGGGGCCGGACAATATGGTATGCACTTGTTAAACCAGAATTACCCCCACATTGCCCACAACCCAGTCCTTGATTCTTCTATATTTTGCCCCTATAAGCAATATAAATGCTTAGACTGTGAATTTTCCAGAATTAAATGATGGCATAAGTATTATTTGGATTCTCAAGGGGTTTAGAGTATGCTACATTGTTGATTGTCTCTCTAGATGCCTCACTATCCTCCCTCTTTCTCTCCTCCCTCCCAGAAGTTTTTAACTTTGATAAAATCCGATTTATCATTTTTTATGATTCATATTTTGTGGGGGGCATGTGTGTATACTCAGAATTCTTTTGTGCACTGTAAATTTGCTTGAAGTTTTCTCCTAGAAATTTTATAGTTTTAGGATTTTTGTTTAAGTCTGCGACTCATTTAGAAATATGTTTTTGTGTGTTATGATTTGAGTTGGATTGCGCTTCATTTTTTATATAGATTTCAATCACTACTTGTTGCAAAGATTATTCATTTCCCTTGGCACTTGTGTTGAAAATCGATTAGCAATATATGAATAGACAGGATAGGGCATGTATGTATAAACCCATATAGTGTTATAAACCCCACTTACACACCACCCAGCTCAATGACTGATATTCTGCCATCCTTGTTTTATCTACACTTCCTCCCTTTACCACCATTGCCTGCTTATTTTCAATAGTGTTTTTGAGATAAAATATTCATGCATCTATTCTAAGCATATGATAATGTTAACTTTTATGTAGGTTATTATCCATCCCAAATTAATTTTTGTGTATAATGTGACATGAGTTGAAGAGTCCTTTTTTTTTTTTTTTTTGCTTTTTAGTTGTTCTAGAACATTTCAGTTGTTCAGAACATTTTTGGAAAAGATTTCCCTGTTCCTATTGAATTGATTTGATCCCATTTTGAAATTCAATTGGTTGTAAGAGTACAGTTCCATTTCTGGCCTCTATTCTGTTCCATTGACCTATTTGTGCCATATTATATCTTAGTGACAGGTTTAATTGTATTCAGCAATGAGTTTTTTTAAGTGTCTGAGACTTCCATAGAAGAAAGTTTGACATGAGGATTCTTATATAAGTAAAATTTTGAGATTGTGCTCTCAGGAAAAATCAGTAAGACACTGAGGGAAACAGGAAAGGGCAGAAGAATAAGCTGGGTAAAAATACAGTTTCAGGAGGAACTAGCCTCAGTCTCATTCCACAGCAAGCTCTGGAGTAGGAATCATATCAAAGAGTTATCCCAGAGGTAGGGAATGGGGCTGCTGTACACCACAAATCAGTAGGTATCGGCTATAGGCTACTCCTGGGGAGGATGTAACTTTCCAGGAATCTCCAGGTGAGTTGGTTCCCTTCAGTCAAGGGCTGTCTTAAGTGGAGGATGAGTGTGAGCATTGGTAGCCAACACCCACACAACTGGGGCAGGTGCAGATGATTCCAGGAAGTAATCTGGGTAAGCACCAATAGCACCTGTTATGGGAACATTTTTGAAAATAACATGGGTTAGGATAATTTTTAGGGTTTCCCAAAATCTGCATCATGTACCATCATATACCTGTCAAAGCACCCTTGAAGATTCCGGACTGCCATTTTTCCTGCTTATTTCTTTAGGTCAGCACTTTCACTAATTGCAGCCATTATGATTATGAGTGGAATTGAAATTAATCACCATTTAGTAGGCTAATGTTTATCTTTTTCATGTGATATGCAAGAAAATTCTCTGTCGTCACCAATGTGTATACCTGAGGTGCAGTCTTGTCCATGAACTGAAGAAGCAAGTGATTCTTAAACTGGAAAGCTCTCAATGGCTCTTAGAAATAAAAATCTAAATGTGGAACTTTGAAATTTGTAGGACTTTGTCATTCTTGAAGTTGAGCTAGATATGCAAGGGATCATCAGCTTTCTACTTGGTGTGAAACTTGACCTAGCGGCTTTCATCATGAACTCAACTTTTCTAGTGGACAACAGGAAGCACTTCTGATTGCTTAAAACTCTAAGTTGAATGAGACCAAAAATAGAATTCTGTATTGTTTTGAATAAACAGGGCAACTGCAACACTCCACTGTTGTGCAGCCGTATCTGCTTATTAAAGAGACTGTGATGTACACATTAAGCATGCCGCCACAGTGGATCTATATGTATTTTTACCTTTTTAGCCTTATTTAGTTTTCCAAAATGTGGGAAAACATCTCCTTGTTGACTTATTTATATTTAAAATTTTTTTAAAGAAAGAGAGAATGAGTGAGTGAGTCAATTTTATTTATTTTTTTCATTTGATTTTGTTTTTTTTTTAACACTTAGTTGTGCATGTGGTGCTGAGGTTCAAGTCCATATCCTTGTACATGCCAGGTAAGCACTCTGCTACTGAGTCACCTCTCCTGCCCATATGTTTAACACTTTTTTAAGCCTTTGAAGTTATACCTAAATCTGCTGATACAACAAAGTATGTGAAATTGCTCTATAAATAGTAATGTTCTATACAAACATTAATTAATAATAATATTACCTGAGCTTAATTGATGACAGTTTCAGAGAAATCACATCTGTTTCATTTCATAAATGATATAACTTAACTTTAATTTTTTAGGAATAAAAGGTTTAGTCAAAGTATAAGTCAAAATAAAAGCTATTCTGTAATGTTCCCCCGCCCCCCACCCCACCAAGAAAAAGCTCACTTGTCAGGCAATACAGCTCAGTTGAGAGGTGAAAAGATTGGTTCACGAAGGCTTTGACCTCATCAGTGGATTAATCCATTTGATGGATTAATAATTTGAATGAACTTATTGGGAAATGGTCAGAAGTGGGACGGTGGGGCATTAATGGAGGAAGTAATTCAATGGGGTTGTGGCCTTGGGCATTATATTTACGGGATCTCTCCTTCCCAGCTGCCATGAGCTATGCAACTTTCCCTATGCCCTTCCACCATGATGTTTCTGTCTTGGAGCCTGGTGACCATGGAATGAATCTTCTGAAACTGTGAGCAAAAATAAATATTTTCTCTTACAAGTTGTTTTTGATAACTATTTTGGTCATAGCAACACAAAGCTGACTAAAACATAAATTATGCCAAAACAGTTATCATAAAATACATGCATTTATTATAGTAATAAATATAACTAAACAGAAAAATGTTTAAGCTATTTTAACCAATATTTGTTCTCACTAGAAAAGGTATGAGAAGTTGCCCAGGAATAGTCTAACTTGCCATAAGTTAGCTCAGTGAGGAAAGTATAAAGAAATCTGTTTAGAAGTGTCACCTATATTTTTTTTTCTTGCAAGTTTCATGGGGGTTCAGTATTTCCCCTTGGCTACAAATTTGACAGTGGTGTCTCACGCTGATTGAAGTTAACTGTTGTCTCTGAGGTCAATGTTAGCAAGTAACTCCTGACATTCTTTCTCCGTTCTTTGAATAGAATAGACATTACTAATTCATCATGGGTTTTTTCCTCCCACTTAGTCTGTGGTCAGATTCCAAACTCTTCTCCATTACCTACTTTAAGAATATGTGTTCCTATGTCCTGAATGTTTGTTTATCCCTCAAACTCATAACATTGGAATCACCACCAAGATGATATTAGTTAGGATACTGGGCCCTTTAGGTAAGTGGATGGAATCCCCATGAATGGGATTAGTTCCCTTATAAAAGATACCCAAGAGGACTCAATTGCCCTTTTCACCATATAAAGATAGCAAGAAGTTACCAGCTATGAAACCAGGAAACAGGTTTTAACCTGACATCCAATCTACTGGACCCTTAATATTGAATTTCCTAATCTGTAGAACTGTGAGAAATATATTTTGCTCTTGTTTGAAATCACCCAGTTAATGGTGTTTTGCTGTAGTAGGTTGAACTGAACTAGACTTATTGAAAGCATGTGAGATGGGAGTTTTATACAATCCATGTTTTAAATAATTCTCTAAGGCAGTCTTTTTCAATGTTCGTTTCTTGGAATATGTTTTTACAGGATTTTAAGAGTATTATGAGAAAAAAAAGGACAAAGGAATCTGGGTGACAGTGGGTTAAACTAATGTAAGTAGAACGAAGGACTTCTCAGAACATTTCATAAATTTGTGTGAATAACAGCACTTTGAGAAAGAAGTAGAATTTAATTAATTAATGTTACTCATACTTACTACTTCCCCCCACCCAAAAAATAATCTGCAGGCCTAAGGTTTAAATACTATACAGTGTGGGAAAATTTGTTTAAGCTCTCTCTGTGTTAACCTGTGTGGATAATTCTTGATATTTATTGTAAGTTTTAGCTGATGGCTTTTTTGTGGTGGCTTTGTATCGCTTCAATTTACCTATTTCACAGAAATGCCCCTTCCTGTTTAGTCCTAGGATAATGTTGGCTGCAGAAACATTTAACACAAGATTTGGAAGGCAGACGTGAAAGAGAAGGTATATTTTGAACTTTCCGAAGGTCTGTGTAGGGCCAGCTTTTGTGGTTGTTCACACATGTTCATGGTCATCTACCTGCTCACTACGCTGGAATGGGGCAGCATCTGGGTTCACAATTCCTTCAGATCCAGAGAGGTGTCCTCCTTCAGCTTCTCAGAGTGCTAGGTCAAGTGCATACGAACATCACCCTTAGCACTGGTGTTGGAATTGGAGAGACAAGTGAGTTCTAGTTTTCCTATGGATTTCAGGATATTCCCAAAGATTTCAGTTTGCTTTGCTCATCCATTTCTAAAAATTTCCCCCGTCTCATAGACTGGCTCTTCTATAGAGACTTTAGGCTCAACACTAGGTGCAAAGGATCAGCCAGCATAGACTGCTCTGGCAAGTCCTGCAATTAAATGAAGTTCAAGCCTATAATTTCTTAGTTCCTAGCAATCAGAACAGTTACACTTCTCTGATCTAAGTTGAAATGATGTAGAAACTAGTTAGTACTAGAAGTAATTCCAGAGAAGTGGAATTTTAGAAAGGAATGTGTAGGTCTCCCAAATGATTCCGGGTTACCTGAAATTGACTCTTGAATCACATTAGATTAATATGAAAGAATGGACTGTTTCCTCTGGTAAAGGATAGTCCACGGCACAGAGGAAAAAATGATTACTTAAATATTTACCTATTCACTACTATAATCAAATACCTACAGAAAGAATATAAATCTTTGGGTGATGTGTATTTATTGCCATAAAATATTTTACTGTGAAGATATACTACAATTGGTTTGACTGGCTGCTTTCATGTTCATTAATTAGTGGACTTGGCATTTTCAGAAATAAAATGATAAACTTTGTGATTTAAATTCCTGACTCAAAATGCACCCTAGTCACCAGAAATCTATGATTTTCCTAAAAGAAATTCTTATCTTTTGTAGTCACAGCTTTCTGAAAACTAGACCCAGAGTCTAAATGTACAGGTGAAAAAATTACAATCCAATTGTAGGTGAAAAGGAGCAATGGTATGACTAGTTATCAGGATGAACTTTTTAAAAAGACATATGCATTCCCTCCAAAAGAAAAAAAATAATTATTACCACTGTAGCTTGTGAAATAATATCTGCAGGATTACTATATAATTTCTTTTTCTTTTTTTGAGATGGGTTCTCACTAGGTTGCCAGGTGACCTGAAACTCCTGGGCACTAGTGGTTCTCCTGCCTGAGCCTCCTGCATAGCTGGGATGACAGGCAAGGGCCATGATATCTGGCTGTCGTGTAATTAGAGTTTGACAATAAGATTTTTGAGTTCATTTTACTTGCAATAAACCTTGGAGATATTTGCATCTTTAAATTACTAAAAGGATACATTCTGAGGCCAAGAAAGAAGGGTATGCCATCAGTAGACACTGGGAAGCAGGAGAAATAGCCCAGTTTGCTAATCTGAGGATATGACCAACATGGGGTAGCTGTGGACACAAAATTCAAAAATGTAAGTAACAAACCAAGTGAGTTTAATAAATGGACTTTGATGATAAAGTTCAATCTAAGGCTTGTATAGAAGACACTTAATGGTTCTAAGTGGTATTAAAAAAATGAGCAAGATAAGGGGTACTGTGCTATAATGGAAAAGAGATGGGAAATGTTGGAGCCAGACTGACTTTATTTTGTATCTTGGCTCCAACATTTATTAGCTGCATAATCTTTGACAAGGCCCTTACTGGTAGTTCCTCCACTGTAAAAATGTGAATAAGCACATGTTGCAAGGTTTTAAAATTAAGATTAAATGAGGTAAAATTTAAATGTGCACAAGATAGGCGCCATAAACTTTTCTCTTCTAAACCTGTTGCTCAATTTTCTTTCTAGGTATTCTTTTAGGCAATTAGGGAAGAAATTTACACTTTTAGATCAACCAACTAAATCATTACTTCTTAAACCTTAATTTGCATTTGATCTTCCTGAGATATTATTAGATGTAGATTGTGTTTTAGGAGGTCTGGGGCGAGGCCTGAGATTTAGCATTTCTAAACACTTCCAGGTTGAGGCAACATTCCAAGGACCTCTTTTGGGTAGCAGGAAACCAAATTAGGGTAATCATTTTTGTCTGATATCAGAGACTGATATTGGGTGAGGACCACATGCTGCAGGAATGGCATGGCTTGGAGGTCAGTTGCCTTTTTGGTGGGTCAGTTTTAAGTTGCTTAGGGACTCCGTAAGTGGCTGAGGCTGGCTTTGAACTTGTGATCCTCCTGACTCAGCCTCCTGAGCTGTTGAGATTATAGACTTGTGCCACTGTGCCTGGCACAATCTTAACTTTATTAAAAGAGAGAAAGAGAGAGAGAGAGACAGAGGAAACTTAAGTGTATAACATTCTTTTACTTAAACTGTTTTACCTGCTTTAAAAATGGAGATTTTTGTTTATTTTTGTTCAGTTAAAAAATATACATATACACGAATAGTTATTTTGCTTGCTTTTTTGCTTTGTTTTGTTTTATCCTTTGACAGAATTAGTGTGCAGTTTAAAACCTATAGAAAATATGAAAGCCCACTTTTAGTTGTGATCCTTTCAGTCATTTTGCATTGAAATCTTTTTATTTTTTTTCAGGTCCTGAGTTGCAGAACATTGGTAATACCAACTAATTTCATGGTTCATGATTGAACATAAGGCTTTAATTCAATTGTGGACATTTAAAAGATATTTTAAACAGCAAGCACTGTGCAAATTCTTAATATTCAGGCAGAAATGAGGCATTGTTATTTATAATACTGGGGAAAAGATTTATAATCATTTAGTCATTAGGTTTTAAAAAAATCCATCACAGTGGAGGAGAAGACTTAATCCATGCAGTGTAGGAAGAAAAAGATTACTTTGAATTGAATCTTAGAGGTCAGAGATTATTAAGAGGAAACCTCGACCCTTGCCGTGAAATAATCATCTTAGAGGTACTAGAGGCACACACACACTCTATAAATACCAATGGGTTGATGATTTCATGAATCTTCATGATTTTTATTCATAATCTTTTGAGCTTTCATCTTATAGCTAAATTCCAGTTACATGTTCTTTCTTGAAAAAATTTTAAAGCAAAAAAAAAAAATCTTTAGAAAGATGGGACCCGTTGCCAAATGCATTCAGCAAAAGAAAAATATTAAACCTTAAATCCTCTGGCTCTGGGCTTCCAGCTGTCTAACAAAACACACACATCTACTAAGCTCATGGCTTTCCTGAAACCTACTTGACATCCAAGTAGAAGCAGAAACACTCCATCACTCAGCTGTTCCTCAATTATAGATACAAAGCTTCTTATAGGTAATGAACATGGAAGGCCAAAAGTTATATCAGTCCTCTTTTGGATGTCATAATGTCCATTTAATTTTCCTATTTAATGCCTTAAAAAATTCCAGCTTTAAATAAAGAAGCATTGTTAAAGCTTTTGGCATTAAAAAGAAGGGCAAATAGTCTGCCACAAGAAAAGTGTTTGGCCTTTTGTAATTAAAAAGTGAAGGCTAACAAAAACAGAGCTCTAATCTTTTTATTAATAAAGGCTGCAGTTTAGATGATGCCAGTTTTGAATTTCTAATTCGGTTTTCCACCCTGCACTTACTATGTAAGAGCTAGGCGACCTTCAGTTCACTGTGTTCCTAGCTCCTCTGCTGGGGAAAGAGGAGAGAGGTGCATTTCTGAATTCCTGACTTCAGTCCTAGCTCTATCAGTATTTGGTGCCATGACCCCCAGGGATGCATGCACTGGATCTCCCTGGACAACAGCTCCCTTCTATGTAAATCAACAATGTTGATGATAAAAAAATGACACTACTAAGCTCTTGCAAACTAATTTTTAAAGTGTGTTATCTCATTTAATCCTTGCAAGGGAAGCTTCAACTATGATCCTTGTTTTGCAGATAACAAAACAAACGCATGGTAAAATTAAAAACCAGCACCCAAACATACAACTGCACAGTGTTAAAGTCCTAAGCAAGAAGTCCGTAGCAAGAAAGAAAGCCAGGATCAGAACAGTCTCCTTACTCCAAGTGTTTATGACTGTCCTCTCTTGACGCAGCTCGGTGGACTGTCTGATAACTAGGACTCCACAATGATTGCCACTTTTCCAACTTTTCCGTATGTTGACTCAAACTAAACAAGATTTTTTTACCTTATTTTAAAAACATTTTTAGGAATAACATTTCTAAAACTGTATTAGGAACACTTTTTGTATAGCCACAGCTATTTTTCTTTTAAGTACACTCTTCTGATACAATCCTAGTGCATCTTTCTAAGTGTGCCTATTTATAATTGTGATAATGTGTCACATGTGTAAAATTAAGGTATTTTGTGTCTTACCTTTCCTCGGATAATCATTTTCAACATTTTGCTCTTGTACCCTCACAAAGCTGCCTTTCTCATGGCCTTCTTTTTCTTTTTTTAAAGAGAGAGACAGTGAGACAGGGAGAGAGAAAAAGAGAATCTCATGGCTTTCTTGCTTCCCCATTCCTCTGTCCAATTTTCCCACATTCCTCTTAAGCTGTTCAGTTACAATGTAAACATTCACTTATTTAACACATATTTAAGTGCTGCTATGTGTCAGGCACTGTTTAGATGCTAGGAACATCAAAGTGAGTAATTCCCCCCCAGAAATTTACAGGTTCATAATAAAGATCAAAAAGTAGCTATTTTTATATTAAATGTGATGGTTTTGTGTGTTTCTCACACAAATGCTTAGCTTGGGAGGGATTCAGCAAAAGTATGAAAACCCAGTTTATATACACAAAAGCAGAGCAATAATACGAACCGTGGCTGTGGTCCAGCCAATGTTTTTGGTTAAGGTGATAGGAAAATCTCAGAAATCATATCTGTTCCTAGAAATATTAGATGCTGGACTTGCAGGACTAAATTACAACTCTTGCCCCGATGAAGGCCTTTTGCTGTCATATCTGGTTATACTTGTCTCAGGAACTGAGCTTATAAAGGTCTTCAATATCTGCAGCCAATTAAGATGGCACAGACTGGGTTTATTAGCGGAAAAGTCAGTGTGTACATCAGTCAGGTGCTGGCATGGTGAATTAAACCCAATTAACCCTGACTCAGAGTTTTAATTGAAGACCATTGAAGGAAGGATTATTTTCAGAGGAGTAGGTAAGGTTAAGGGATTCTGTGTGGACATTGAAGTACTAGTAAGTGCAGAAAACTACTCTGTTCCCTCTGCTTTAAGGGCAAAGGGGACCAGTGCTGCTCGACTCTAGTGAGGAATGCAATCAGTGGACAGGGTCCATCCATAGGATGTATGGTCACAGCAGAGGAGTCCAGCTCAAACCATGGCCCAGTCTTCTACCATAGCCTCAGTAGGCGACTGGCTCATGTGACTTGCAGGAGTCTTCCTCTCAGGGCCAAGCAGGGCAAGGAAGATGGCCAGCTGGCAATCAGAGAAAAACTATAACAGCATACTTGACTGTTACACAGGACCAATCTGCTCTTCAACCTGCTCCAGCATGGCTTGTCTTCTTACTCCCGTGACTTAGCTCTTGTTAAAGTCAACAGCACACTCAAACTGCTGAACCCAAAGAGCACATCTCTGCGTTCAGCCTGAACTCTCAGGAGCAGTCAGCACAGCTGTGTGCAGCAGTCTCCTCACTTGGCTTTTGAAACAGAGCTGTCTCACATTCCTCCTCTTTCTCTTTCACCATCTCAATGTTCAAAGGCCTCAGAGGAGGTGGATCCAGGATTTGTGGGACCTGAAGCTTATATGACATAGGATGCAGTCTTTGAACAAAATAATACAAAGTCACAAATACAAACTGAACATGAAAATAAGTATTTGTTCAGGGACAGAAAAGAAATTACACCAAATTTTGAAAAGTTCATAAACATCATGAAATGAAAGTAATGAACTCTCCAATATGATTCTATTAAATTAAAATACTAATTAAATTAAAAGCATTAATACTTTCCCTCTTCTATAGATTGACTACATCTTTTTTTTAAGAGAGAGAGAAGCAGTTTTATTTAGTTTTTCATGTAGCCATTGGTGCTCTGACACCTAGCTGTGTATGTGGTGCTAGGACTTGAACTCTGGTCTTCGTGCATGCCAGGCAAGTGCTGCAACTGCTGAGCCACCGCTCCAGCCCTACTACCTCATTTTTTAACCACTTCTTTATATGCCAATGATGTTGGAATATTTCCTGTGAGACAACAGAAAGATATGACAGCGTTTTAGTTGAACAGAATTTTTTGTATATTTAGTTTAGTGACTGTGTTAGATGTCCATCACTATGACAAAATACCCAAGAAAACAACTTAGTAAAAAAGGAAAAGGTTTATTTTGGCTCAGTTGTGGAAGTTTCAGTTCATGGTCTCTTGGCCCTGTTGTTTTGGGGCTGTGATGGTACCATATGCCAGAGTCGGAGTGTATGGTGGCGGAGACGGCTTCACCACTGGTGCTGAGAATCAAACAGAGAGAAGAAAGGACTGGGGTCTAATGCCCCCTTCAGGGCACATGCCCAATTCCCTGACTCCTTTCCATCAGGCTCCACCTCCTGCAGGTTCCACTACCTATAATGCCACAGGCTGCGGATCAGGTCTTTAACACATTGGTCTTTGGGCAACATTCCAGACTCAAACTGTAACACTTCCCTTTCTGCTTTGTAACTTACTGTGGTAAAGTCGAAAAAGTGTTTAGATGTTCATCCTGTGAAATTGTGCAAGTCCTATTGTTTCTTTTATATTTAAGCTGTAAGGATTTAGGATAATTCAAGTTCTCTTGTGCAGAAATTAATCACAATTAGTTTGAAATGAAAATAACATTCGTTAACTGGAGTAATAAGAGATTTATGTTATCTTAGAGATCCTTAGTATTTTAGGCCAAATCCACAAGAGATTCAGTTCCTTTCTGATGTGCTAATAAGATTCATTCTTGGTCATCTGTGGGAATATCAAGCAATCAGTGCCTATAATTTACTTGTATTCTAGAGCTATCTTTTTCTTTTCATGAATAACTGTGTTTTTCATGACCTGAAATTATTTTTCTTCTCACTTGTTATTTTAAAATCATGCTTTTGATTGACAAACCAAAGTTGTAGATGTTTATGGAGTACAATGTGATATTTCTTTTTTTTTTAAGAGAGAGGGACAGTGAGAGAGAGAGAGGGAGAAAAATAATCATTTTTGTTTATTTTTTAATGTGGCTTTTGTTGCTCTGGCACGTCATTGTGTATGTGGTACTGGGGTTCAAACCCGTGTCCTCACGCATGCCAGTCAAGCACTGTGCCCGCTGAGCCACCCCTCCAGCCCCCAATGTGATATTTCAATGCAGTTGTATGTTGTGTAATGGACTTGAGATTCAGAATTTATATTAGTTCCATTTCTCATCTTTACTAGCTTTGTTTCAATAAAAGCAAAGTAATAGGTACTTTGGTGGCTCAGTGGTAGAGCACTTGCCTGGCATGTGCAAGGACCCAGGTTCAATCCCCAGCACCACATACACAATTAAGTGTTGGGAAAACAAAGGCCAGATGAAAAAAATAAATAAAATTAATTCTCTCTTTCTCTTCCTCCTCTTCTCCCTCCTTCTCTTTCTCTCTTTAAAAAAATATCTTTACTTGATTTTTAAAAATTCTTTAATAAGTAAGCAGTTCAAGTCATTCTGTAGTGTCCACTTACTTTACTGATGCTTGTAGTTGTAAGCATATTTCATAATCACTTAAAATGGTGCACTGGAACCTTATTAACCTTCGTAATAAACTTTTTTTACTCCTTGTTTATGTTTAAATTTGTTTTCTAACTCTTTAAAACTGTATTTTAGGGAACTAGAAATGTCATTGCACCCATGTTATAAGGTTTGAACAGATTTATAATGAGATAACATCTTTTTACCATTAGATTCTCTAAAAGCAATAAGGCAGCATGTTCATAGCTGCAACTTATAGAAGTCCTGGACGTCTGAAGTGTTGTCATACAATCTTTTCTCCAGTGCAATTAAGGGAATAAGTTGTGCCTGGCACATATTCCAAATATGTACTTACCAAAAGTTTTAAACAGTGTTTGGAAAACTTTTTTAAAGTATACTTTTATTTTTGATTGACACATAATAATTATACATATGTATGGGGTAAAGTGTGACACATTAATATATGTGTGACATCAGTGTTTGTTACTTTTGTCCTTTTCATAATAGGCAACAATCACATTAGGTATTTGGCACATTCATCAGTTCAGACATTTATTACTTTTCTGTGTTGAGAACATTCTGCTAGCTACTTTGAAATATTTAATTGATAGAATGACTGATGATGATTGATTAATTGATGTCAAGCATAGTTATCCCACTGAGCTTCTAAAAACATTAGAAGCTATTCCTTAGATCCAGCTGCACTCCTATACCCATTAACCACCCTATTACCTTCCCCCACTCCCTACCCTTCTTACGTTCTGGTAACCATTATTCTATTCTATTCTATTCTATTCTATTCTATTCTATTCTATTCTATTCTATTCTATTCCATTCCATTCCATTCCATTCCATTCCATTCCATTCCATTCCATTCCATTCTATTCCATTCTATTCTATTCTATCCTGTTCTGTTCTATCCTATCCTATCCGGTTCTATTCTACTCTATTTCTTTGAGATCTTTTTTTTCTTAGTTTCACATACAAGAGAACATGCAGCATTTGTCCATCTGTGCCTGACTTATTTCTCTTAAAATAATATCCTCCAGCTCCAAGTTGCAAGTGAAAACATCCCATTCCTTTTTCATGTATGAATAATATTCTGTGTATTAGCAGCACATTTTCTTTACCTCTTCATTCATAAATAGGTACCTTAAGGCTTTTGGAAATGGTGCTGGATGAAAACAGATGTCTCTTTGACACAGTAATTTCAATTTCTTTGAAATTGGATATATATATACACACACACACATGTATCTCCAATACTAGGTTTGGTGAATCCTATAGTATTTCTAGTTCTAATTTTTGGAGGGACTCCGTACTGTTTTACATAATGTTTGTGCTTGTTGACGTTCCTGCCAAAAGTGTGTGATAGGTTTCCTTTGTACACATCCTCACGAGTGTTTATTACTTTTGTCTTTCTGATAACAGCCATTCTAACTGGAGAGAATTGGTATCGCATTATGATTTTGATTTGCATTTATCTGATGTTTAGTAAAATTGAACGTTTTTTCACATGCACTTTGGCCATTTTTATATCCTCTTTTGAGAAATGTCTATTCAGGCCATTCCCTCAGTTTTGAATTGAATTGTGTCCTTGCAGTTCTTTGTCCTCCTTGCAGTTGTATTATCCTATGACTGTCTATGAACTGTAGTTCAATGGCAGGTTACAATGGTTCAGAACTTCTTTCACTTTGTTTAATGTAGAAATAGTTTACATTTCAGAGGTCTTCTGAAGATAAAAATGTTAAAAATTGCCTTAGACTTTTCTTCTTGTAAAAATAGGGCATAGTAGGTGCCAACTGACCTGTGCTTGCCACATCTAACTTAGAATCTACAAGTAAGATGGTGTTCAAGATGTTTTTGGAAGCCATTCTTATACTGAGCTGGCTAACAGTGGCTTAATCTACTAGGAAGAGAACATGAAGCATAAAAATGTGACTTGCCGAATCACTACATTTATCAGTCTCATCTCCTCTTAGATAAATTCTGGCCCAGGAATCCAACCACCTCAATATTACCTGATCATATAAAAAGATTGCTAGGGTTGAACTGATTCTTGGAAGTGGCCAGAACAAGTGAATGCTCTGGTCTCCGAACTCAGTTCTTGGTCAGGTTTTCTTCTGTATCCTTTATTTCTTCCTCCCTTATAGATTTATCCAGTCTTAAGACTTTAAATTCTTTCTATATTCTAATAAATTTCAGAAATTTAGCAGTAGGTAGAGTCAGCTGCCAGTTTGGGAATTTGCTTAGATATCTAACATTCCCTTCAAGTTTGAAATTTGAAATGAAGACTTTGATGACCATCTGTTCAACCTATCCAACAGTTCACTAACCTCCTGTTTGAAGTGGCTGCCTCCCACTCTTGTTCTTCTTGTATATAGTACCACCACTCATGTGGTTATTGAAAGCTTCAACTTTATCTTTGGTTCCTTATCTTCTCTTTCCTCAACATCAAGTCCTATTGATTTTACCTTTAGTATACCTCAACTTTTTATTTTTCTTTGCATTTTTGGACCAACACCTTGAACCAGGTTTCCATATTATTTTAATTTTTGGTCTTCCACTCTTGGTAACCTCTAATTTTTTTTCACCAAGGAAGTATTGACTGGATTATGTTCCTTCTCTATCCTTCAGATATTGATGTCTCTACTATTTATTGTGGTTTATGATGTCTCATTCATCCATTCATTGTATTCCACTCTTTAATTTATTCGCTAAGTAGCAGCACTTTGGGTTTTTCATGTCCTTTAAACAAGTAGGTCCTTTTCTCTTTGGGATCCTGTGTTCACGTTGGTGCTGTAATGGTTTCACCACTTTGTTTCACTGGTTTTTAGTTTTGAAGCCTAGGTCACCTTCACAGGAGGTGCCTATGTAAAGTGGTTTCATCCACAAACTCCAGTTCATCATCTTCATAGCATTAAATTATGATTATCTGATTAGATATTTATTTCTTATTTGTTGATTATTTTCCCCATAAGAATGTAAGTAATATGAGAATAAGGCATTACACTAAATCATATCCCTTTGAATCTTCAGGGCCCAGTTTAATGGTTATACCTAGAAAATACATATTTGTTAAATGAAGGAGTGTCTGGATCTTAGTTTCTTTCCTGTAAAGTGAATAGTGTAACTCTTGCTCACTCATAGAAGAGTAAGAGTTAGTGGAATCAGTATATTAATTAAAACTCAGAGATATTTTCATTTTCAGACCAAACTTGTGCTCTGAGGTTCTCCTCATCCTTCTTTCCCTCCTGGTTTTCCCTTTAAGATATTCACTCCTATGACTGCACTTCTCATCATGTCTCCACAGTCTTCATTTCTTAGTCCTCATTTTCACCCTTAACTCTAGACCAGAGTTTCCAACATATGCAGAAAGCAATGAAATATTTCCTTCAGGACAATCTTTTCTTCAGGTCCTTATTTTATGTTAATAAAGTCAATATTGCTCTCAGACACTCAGAGCATCATTGTCACTCTTCTCTGTCACCTGCCCCAACTGGGTAGTCAGCCTTTTGCTCTGTTCAGTATATTCTGATTTGTCCAGTCCTTTCCATTCCTGGGGCTTCCTCCCAAATTCAGAACCTCTCTGTTCAGGGTCTCGTGGTTTCTAAATGGCCTTTCCAACACCAGTATTTCCTGCTGTCAGTGTCTTCTTTCAACTACTGTCTGCATCAACTTCTCAGACAGATCTGGATACTCTCCTGCTGGGAGATTTTTGAAGCTCTCCCTGAGCTTCAGATCTTAAACCGGAACTTCTTAGCTAGTCCTTCTGGACCCTCCATTGTCTTCTCTCAATCCACTTTTCTGGTTCTCTTGTCTGTGACAACCCACTGCAACCTGTGCTCAGCCGCACTGGGCACAGCTCTAGGTTCCTCAGTACTTGAATTAACTCATATTTTATGACAGGATGGTCTCCTTTCTAAATTTGTGCCAATCCTGACCTTATTTAAGACCAATTCAAACACCACCTTTCCTGAAGCTAGCTGTTGTTGGCTTTCTTCTGTTCTTTTCTTCTTCCCTATAAAAGTTCTTATCACATTCTTCCTTCTATCCTATGCAATTTCTTTGTTTTTTTCCCCCCTCTCTTGTTTTTAAAAAATGACAGCAGAATAGAAGCTCTTAGAGTATTTTAACTAGTAAAGGATTCAGAAGTATGCTGAGTAAATAGACATTCTTCTTCTTTTATTCCCTTCCCAAATCTTATTTGTTTCCCAGGGAATCAATGGCAAGTGTTATTTCAAGAACTTTCTCCATACCTTCATATAATATATATCATTTAAGGTGATAATAGGCATATGACTTTATGACTTGCCTTTTCACTTTAGAAATAATTTATCAGACAACTTTCTTATTTATACAGAGGCTGTGTCTCCTCATTTTTAACTGCTTAATGGTAGATATCACAGTGACTTCTAATTGACTTTTAACAGCAATGTCCTCTAAGTGCCCTGGGAGGACTATCAGAATCCTTGGGTCTTATCTGGGAACAGGAATGTTAGGAATAAAGTTACATTTCCAGTCTTTGTGGAGCTAAGTGTGGCCACGTGACCTAGTTCTAGCCAGGAGGATTCGGGAAAGGTGGTTCATGGGATGTCTGGGAGGAGGCATATTTCTCTCTCTTTTGTTTCTTCCTTCTTGCTGGCATGACTACAGATGTGATGACCGGAGATGGAGCATCCAAGTCTATGACAATTTTGGAAATAGAGGCTGTGTGTAATAACAACAATGAAAACTTGGCTGGACCCTTGACTCTAGAATACCACCCATTCCTAGACTGCCTAATTCCATATGTTCATGTGATAAAAAATAAACCTTCATTTTGTTTAATTCACAATTATTTTGTGTTTTCCTCCTGTTGCAATTGAACTTAATCTTTTTTCTATAGTTTGTATATTAAATGTTTCTCCAAGGTTCATATGTTAAAACTTGGTCTCCAGGGTAGTGTTATTAGGAAGTGGTGGAATCTTTAAGTAGCAGAGCTTAATGGGAGGTGTTTGGGTCACTGGAAGCACGGCCTCAAAGGGAATTGTGGGAATCTAGTCCCTTCCTTTTCCTCCTTGTTTGTTTCCTGCCATGAGGCAAGCAGTTTACTCTGCTCCCTTCATGACTGGTGCCTTATCACAGGCCTAAATGCAGTGGGTTGACCTAATTATGAACTGGAACTTCTAAAACCATGCTCCAAAGTAGACCTTGTCTCTTTATAAGTTAATTATCCCAGATATTTTGTTGTAATGACAAAAAATGACTAATACACCTTCATAAATGATTATATTTTTCACATTTTGCTAGTTAAGTCTGTTTTTCTTCCCTGTAGCTCTTCAGTCTCTAAAACTTTCTTTATGGTCTTACTCAAGGGTATATTTTAAATTTTTTATCTATCATATTTATCTCATGAGTACCTAGCACAATGTATAGAACCTAGTCAAAGCTCAACTGGTATTGGTTAACTTGAATTAAGCTTGTTTATTGCTCATCAGAGAATTTGCTACTTTTTCAAACCATGTTGAACAGGGGAAAAGAAGCACTTTGAAAGGGTATAATTCCTGAATTGCAATGAATAAGTTCACTTCCTTCATCTTGAATTGAACCCAGAATATTACCACAAGAAAGCTGTTGCCTATGACAATAGAAGTCTTTTCACTTTGCCACAAAGCTGATGTTGACAGTGAAAATGATTATCGAGTGAAGTCTAAAGAATTTTGCCTGGTTTTCAAATATCTGTGTAATGTAACTACAACTTACTTATTCAAATAAACCTGTCTGCTATGAATTTATATGCCTTGACAGGCTCTTCCATAAGCTAATAGCACGATAGTGCTTGTGTGGAAGTGGAGGGTTGGGAAAAAATTAGTGGTTCTCATCTTTCATAAGTCAAAGAAACAGAGATCATACAATTTATCAACTCAACTAGGATGCTTTTGAGAGTGAAAGATGGAATCACTAATAATTCAGTGAGAGAAATGGAAAGCAACAGGACTATCCAAGCAGTGTGATGCATGCTATGCTCATCAGAGCTTCCTAGGCTCCCTCTTCGGAGAAACATGCACATTCATGCACTCCAAATTTGCATGATTTGAGAGCTCCATGATCCATGTCAATCTATCTATAAAATTTTGGGGAATCTACTTTGCAGAGTAAGAATTCCTATGCAAAATACTCCAAGATTTTTCTTCATGAATATTCTGTAATTCCCTCTAAACTCTAAGTATAGAATGGTGATCAGGAGGTCCCTTGAGTTATTGGCTAGTTCTGGATAATTCTCTCTTTAAGTGCTCAACCCTGGAGTACAAATCAGCAGCTGGCATCCCTTTGCACCTAAGGTCCTTTACACTCTACCCTTTATGTGTAGCTTCCTTCCACAGCCACCCCTGAGAAAGGCAGAGAGGCTTGACCTGCCACCAGAGCCAGAGTCCTGAATGCAGGACCACCTTCTTCCAGCAACTCTGCCTACCTAAGGACTGGAACTGGCTAGGGTGATGCGGAGTCTGCATCAGGTGCTCCGCAGTTCTGATGGCCCTGATTGTCTTCCAAATCATTGTTCCCCTGGAACCTCTAAACCAGTGGAACTCACAGACACCGTAGCGCTGAATGGGTTTTCTGTGCAGGTAGAATGTGGCGATCATTCACAACACTGGTTGCAATGCAAATTCAAATGTCTGTTTTTCCATTGTGTATAAAATTGTGAACTTGAATTGCCATTTCAATGGAACAGGTAAAAAATACTGGCAGTTTGAAAAGTATTTAGAAAATGGAAATGAGGATGACAAAGGAAGGAGTAACTTTAAATTCATAAGGGGAAATAGTAGAAAGAAGAATATAACTGAATGAAATCCAACAAATAATGTGGAATAGAGATGGTTATCATTTTAAAAGGTTTTAGCCCACTTTTCTATTGCCAAGGCAACCATCATGCTATGATTGAGAAACAACAAAGAAAAGCAACAATCATCAGAACATTGAAACTAAACAAGGACAATTTTGTGTACAGATGTGAATTTAATAAATAAGAAGATGAAAAGCTGCTTTGGTACAACTAACTTTTACCTGTAAGAAAAAGAAAGTGTTTTTTAAAACAAATATTCCCCTTTATGTTTTCAGAAAATATCAGAGAAAATACACACATACCATTCAAGCTATGTATTAAATCCTGCTGAAAATCATACAGGGTTTTGTTGGTCCTTTCTCCTAGAGATGTGGTTATTTCATGCATAGGGATATTTAATATTTATTTAAAAGTCTCAATGTGATGAGTCATTTTATTAAGGTACATCTTTCCTCCAGAAGTTTGAATTATAATTAAAATAAAAGACTGAACAACTTTTATTTCATTTTTATGTGTAGGCGGCTCTTTGTCAAAGGGATCCATACAAGGCATTCAAGATAAATATTGCATGAGAAATTTGACTGGGTAATTTTGCAAGGAATAATGTAAAAAGCTAATTGAATGCCGGCGGTAATTGTCATCACCAAGTTTTTACTGAAAACTAAATAGGAGCCATGTGTTTGTGTATTTATGTAAAGTTTATATCAGGTTGCATAGAAATACAGACTTTTTTTCCTAGCTATTTTCTCAACTCTTAGTTTTTGTCACTCTTGTCTTTCATTCAAACCTGTGCATTTGTGTCTGAATACACACTTGTATGTGCACGCATACGCATCTAGGAAGGGGTGATGGCAAACTCATTAACATGAAAGTCTTTTAATTCTGATGGGCCAGTTTGGGAAATGATCTTGTGATTTCATATTATTGAATCATTGTCACTAATGCACAGTGTCATGAACCCTTTTAATGGCAGTCATCCCAATGAGTCAGTCCAGACCTACTATGGATCCTTCTTGTGTGGCATTCTTACTTTCCTGTCCTAGAGTTCTTAACAACTGACTATACAGAGGAAAACTCTAGGAAAAGTTAGTTCGCCCCTTCGACTCATAATTCTGAATGATGGAAACACTGCATTAGCCATACCTGAACAATCAGGCAAAACATGAAGGATGGAGACCATCTCCTGAGGAGTGGTGGTGTTTCTTTGGCTGGACTAGGAAAATCCAGCTGAGGTGGCAAAAAGTTGTCAGAAAAAAATTGTCAGTACCTCCTGCACCTGCTTTCTCTAGCTCATATCTGTGTCGCAGGACTGACTCCCTTGGATCCTGCCCCAGTTTCTCACCTAGACTTTGAGAAATTGCCTGCCCCTGCAGCCGGCTTGTCATAAGAACCATTTCTCTAAAGCACCACCTCAGTCCCATCCTCTTCCATGAAATCCTAGGCACAGAAAATGCCCTGCTCTGACATTGAACTAATCCTTTCTCTTTTGAAATGCTCTCCCTTGCAGCCAGTCGAAGACTTTCTCAGATATCTAAAGACCAATTAGAAAGTCTCCCCACTTCCAAAAATCCAACCTAAATAGAATGTTTACAACACACTATCTCAATATCACCTCTTTTTACTTGATTAACTCAGTCACTCTTCTAACATCTTGAACACTAGCTGAAATGAAAGCAAGGGCAGATGGGTTTGCAGCAGGTGTGTGAATAAACAGCCTTTGTTCATTTTGGCTTTGATGACTTCAGTTCTGCTCCTGTCCTTAGTGTCTGTTCATCTTGGCTTTGCAGAGAGTCCCTGTGGAATGGCCCTCCTGTGCCTCACCATGGGTATATGTGGAGAGAGTTGCAGTACTCTCTTTTGAGACTGGTGATGAGTAGCCACCTGGCTTGGCGTCACAACAGTGCCCACAGCTATGATGAGTCAGGGCCCACATTTGCTGGTGACGCTTCTGCTGAGGGGCTGGGCCTACACGTCTATTGCTTGATTGGTGTTTTCATAATGGTTCTTTCCCAGGCAAGAAAGGTTCATGTTTTCTGTCTGCATATCCTCCAGGCCTGGTTTTCTGAATTTTCTGATCCTATGTGCTCTGTTGTGTGCTGTGATTAAATCTGTTCTGTCTACATAAACTTGAGTTGGGTTGTTTCATTTGCCAAAAACCTCTCTTGCAGATAGAAGATAGTGTCTCTTAGAACAGAAAAAAAAAAAAAAAAGAAAAGAAAAAGAAAAGAAGAAAAGAAAATGTTACCTTTCTTGGCCTTACTGGGCAAGCTGCTTCCTGAAAGTGCTGACCTCATTCCTTAGGGGGATAAATAAGAATTTATTCATATTATGGGATTTCAAGAGGATGAAAGTAGAGCCACTGCAAGGTGAGAGCAGGGCCCAGAAGGGGCATACAAGGGCTCCAGAGACTTCCCTTAAGGCCTGTCCTGCTTCCAAGAAATGCAGTCGGAGGGAGCAGAATGACGTGAAGGAGTCTGAAAGCTCAGTACTGCATTAAGTGATTTTCCCATATGTGAGATATTTTTCTATTGGAAATAAATCTATCTGAATGCTGTATTGATCCTCTTGCCAGGCTGGCCTGAATCCCAGGGAGAGGATTTACCACTGACGATGGCTCTAGGTCATTCCCTTCATAATGATATCCATTTTTTGAGGCGCCTTTGGAATTCTGAAAATGCTCGGATGGAAGTAGTGTTTTCTAAATCGTGACAGCAGTGAGTTATTTTCCTTTGGGTTTTGGAATCAGAACTGTGGTTAATTAATGCCTTTCCTTCATTCTGAGAACAACAATGTTATAACACCTGAGGCCATAGTCAACTTCAGATTAGCATATAGACACTCAGTGATATCTGAAATTCCTCTAAAAGTGAGTAGTGATAATTTAAAACCAAATCCTGTTTTTACTGTCTGTGAAATACTTGGAATGCGGTGAGAAAAGGCAACCAAGATAAGGGAAACCTTTTTATTATTCTGCATTTGTTATCAGTTTGATTGCTTTTCTTGAAGTATGTGTTTGTGATACTAATTGGGTAATGTCCATTTTGGAGTGGGTGCTGCTTTTGGATGAGATCTTGATTTTAGATATGATGAAGCTGAAGGAAATCATATTGGAAAACTTAAAGTTGCTGAAATTGTACTGTCCAGTCTCCAGAACCTTTGTTTTTAAAAAGGAAAGTCACTAATGTGTGATTAGGAACTTCCATTGGAATTTTAGGTTGTTTGGATTTTTTTATGAGACTATTGGAAGCAATGTTCTCTAAACCAATGCCTTTAGTTTCTTGATATAAAATAACTGAATTGTGCTTTTATCTGTTCAATCAAACCTGATGTTAAAAACATTGAAGAAAAGAGAACTAGGAAACTAGAGGGCCAGGTAGTCTTAGGAAGGAGACTTTGTAAATGCAACACTTTGCATCAAACACCACAGAAATTAAAATATGATTTGTCATTGAATTTATATGAAACCACAAATAACAAAGATTTTAATTGGATCTATTTTGGGGGGCTGGGAGCTTAATAGCATTTACCTCTGTATTTGAGGCATACAACTAGTATACTACCTGACCTGTAGTTGGCACTTAGCAGATATTTGAATCAATGAATGAAGTAATGGTTTCTGAAGATATATGGCTGAGGAAAACTTTTCATCTTGTTTTGCAACCCCCCACCCTTTTTATTAATTCATTTAGCAAAAAATGGTTTGACGAACTACTTTGTACCAGGATACTCATAGAGTTGGTGGAGTCAAATAAAAATCCCTGCCTTCTGGGATCTCAACACAACAGAGGAGGCTGAAAACAGATCACTTTGGTATAGTTGTCTATTTTCTCCTGTTTTTGGAAGACCATTTAATGTGGACACTTGATCCTGGGTGGAGAGAGGAGGGCTCAGGAGTTGGGCGGGCAGGTGAGTGGGTGGGTTGCAGGTACCCACCTGGTCCCAGGAGGGATGCAGGCCAGTGGTGGCCTCTGCTGGTCTTTAGGCAGACCCTAGGGGACCCAAGGCTCAGGACTTGAGTAAGTGTCTAAGCCAGGGCGCTGAGTGCTCAGGAAAGAACTGATGGCCTAAAGCCCGCATCTGTTTTTTCCAACAGCCTTGCCCATTGATTAGTTTCCACTTGAGTTGTTGGAAGGGTGGTATTGGCTTTGGGAGCATGGGTGCTGTTTGCTCATGTCAGCCAATCAGGGAACGGCTGCATTTGCCTTTGAATACCTTTTGAAACAAAAACACGAAGGGAAAAGGAAAGCAATGAAATGAGAAGAAAAAGTTGTTGTGAACCACTTTGGACTCACACAGAAGAAAAGCCAGCCACGGCAAATCCTTGATGAACACCCCATTTCCACTTTGTGCATCCAGAGCATATTTCCTTGATTACAATCTCTTGAAGAGTGGGCATCCTCCTCTTACAAAGATTTTACTAATAATAATGGAGCATGTTACTGAGGACACTTGATTCTATTTGTTTATTTTGATTAACTAATAAAGCCCAAGCAGATCAGAGAGCAAAAATCAAGCCTTTAAAAAAAATAAAAAGACACCTGGTGTCATTGTTTATTCTGAACCGAATTGTTCTAATTTAATTTTGACCATCTGAAAAGTGTCTGTGAAGCCCAATTGGTTTATTTGATGTAAAATATATAATTATCTTTTAAGTGAAAAAAATGTAATTTGTTATTGGCATATTCTTTGAATAATCTTTTCTTTCTTCTTCCTCTCATCTGAAAACATATTTTCTTTTGGTTTCTTCTGATTTGTTTTCCTATTTATTATTTGTCTTCAATCTGTCAAAATTTTCTAGTTTGAAACTCAAACTGATGCTTTTCCCTCACTGTGCCTCTTCTGTCTCATCCTGTTCCCTTACTTTCCTTGAAAGGTCCATATCTTTCTCCCTACCCCACTTGTAGGACTTTTTATTTCCTTACATCCAACCACTATATATTCAGATTACTTTTGCCTTGCCCAATTCTTACCATGCATCCCATTGGAATACTGTGTTCATTTCATTTTTCCTGGGCTGTTACAGTATGCTAACCAAACCTTTCTGTTTCTCGTAGTTTCTTTCTTTATTCCATTTTGTGTAGTAAAACTAGATGAACCATTATAAAGCAAGGATGAGGCCATTAACTTGCCTTTAAATTTTTCATACTTTATCTGAATAAAAACAGGTACAAATTTGGTAAATCAGCACTCAGAATTCTACATCAGGTTTGTAGGGAGTCAGACTGCCATTTCTCACAACAATCCAGGAAACCAAAAATAGTCTCTGTTAACAATTAGCCTAAAATGGCCAGGACTTGATTCATAACCAATAACTTCCCTAATTTTTATCCTGTTTCCCACTGGACCAACCAGAGACAGCTAAATATGCCTCCCTAACTAATCTACGAGGATGCCCCACTTTTAGACAGCCTGCCTGCCACTTCCCCACAACAATGAACTCCTACAGGGTGAATCCCAGCCTACCCTTTTCCTCACCAGAATGCTTTCTCATGTTCTGCCTGCCTTTGGGTCTCTGCCAAAATGCAGACGGGGTGGCTGACTCCCTGCCATAGCAAGTTCTGAATAAGGACCCTTAGCTTGTTCTTACTTGGTTGGTCTTTATTTCCACAGTTTCTACTTAAATTTAAATCAATTAAAATCACATGAAATTAAAAGTCAAGTTCTTCAGTTATTCTAACCACATTTCAAGTGCTCATAGCTGCACATAGCTTCTTTATACCATATTAGACTACACAGTTATAGAACATTTCCATCATTTCGGAACACTTAATTGACTAATGTATGCATGCATAGGGTTTTCATACCTTGCATTGCTTCTTCTTCTTGAGTTGCCTTTCTCCCAGGGTTTAGAGCTACCTACCAGAATCCTAACTAGCCTTCCCAGTCCAGCTCACCGCCTTCTTCAGGAAGCTGTCACTGATTCCTCTATTTAGACCCTATTTCTTATCACCTAAATTATATTTTCTTATAGCTCTATGATCTCTTCCATCTTACTGCATCATAGGCTATTTGACCTCAGAAAAAGGACTTACTTTACCCCACAGGATTTTGTGCTTAATACATAGTAGGCTTTTAATAACTTGGAAGAAAACCCAAACCTTAAATTTGTTTTGGGGAAAATAAGGATCATTTTGAATTATTTCACTTTAAGAATTCATGGGATGACAGGTGGGGGTTGATTTTCTATTTGTCACTTGGGACACAGAATGTACAAATAGTGCTCAATGGCTTTGCTCTCCCTTCCTCTCACCACATCTGTGGTCCTCTTCATCTAACACTAGGAAGGTGTTGATAAAGTTAGCTGTGTGTCTTTATGGAGCCTCCTGTCACTCATTCTCTAGAGCCATGTACCTTCAGAAGTCTTTTTGCAGCACAGCACCTGGAGAAGACACTGAAGAGCTAAGATTTTGAAGACACTTTGGGAACAGAGGCTTTTTCATAACACCTTTAACATCCCTGATGTATTCACGCTTCTGAGTCTTGCTCATGTTTTCCTCTTGCCTGGAATATGACCTCAGAATTTCCACCCTTACAACACCTCTGTGCCTGGTAAGCTCCCTTCAAAAATTAGATTAAATATCACACTGTCCATGAAATCATCCTCTGTCTCACTCGACGGCATCACTCTTTCCTCTGACTATTAATCAATCACTGTTTGTATATTTTGTTATTCTCAGTGTGGTAGAATGAGTTAATCACTAATACTTTTAGATTAAGGCTACCAGTGGAAGGAAAGTAACCCACTTATATTTATATTTGAAGGTTACTGTTGCTTTTATTTTTGGATCCCTTAGAATGAAAGTCACTAAAACCCAGAAGAAAACTCCACTGTTTCTCCCCGACCCTGTCCTGCCTCCTACCTAAATACAACGGTGCATATTCATCATTCCCTCCAGTGGAACTAGTAAACTCTTTTCTTGCTTTTCACACCAGCAGAAATTCATCTGGAAGAGCGAAATTGGCATTCTGTGGGTGCCTGTGGCTGGAAAATTCATAGGAAGCAGACATTGACACGAGGGCCAACAATTATTTGTCAAAGGGTGTGAGGTATGCTGAGACAGGGTTGAGGCTATGGTGCTAGGTTGGCAGTTGGTGATGAGACTCAAAAGGGGAGGACAGCAGGAAGAAGTACAGCCAGAAAGAAAAAGAACAACTCCTGCAGGGGACATTTGGAACCACTAGACCAAGGAGACTTCCTGTTAAGAGATCAAGAGAGCGAGGAAGCCTGTGGCTCAGGGTCCAAGTCCATCCATCACTGTCATCCCCGACTCTTGCCAGAGTATAGAAAAAATTCTTTTACACTTTGACAAAGAATTTCCTAAACCTTCATTATTGTTCAGTGGTATCTGGCCAGGAATGCACTTGAATGGGTAGGAAGCCCTGTTCTGATGCTCATCAAACATTATACCCTTACCATTGTGTGCCAGGACACAGACACCCAACTGGAGAAATGGTGAGAACATGTGCTCTTGTTACCAGTCTTGGAGGATGTGACAATGGGGGAGGATCTTCTCCTTTACAATAACTACTGTGAAAGTACAATGGTAATTCACAGCTTTATTCAGCAACATTTGGGATGGATTTTGGAAAAACTGTTGGCTTTGGTTAAAAGGAAAATAGCTTCACTGATGCTGTGTCTCATCTCTCTTTGTATCCCAAATGCAACCATAGTACCTGATTCACAGTGGGTGTTTTTTATTTTTTTAAATGCATGGAATGAATATTGGAGCTGTTGATTTAGGAGGCTCGGTTATTGGGCAAGAAGTAAATGTGCCAGCCATTTACTGGGAGTTAATAGGAAAAATTCCTTTTCAACTCATATGCCATCTTAAACTAGAGAAAGGTCGGAGGAAGAAATACTGATTTAACTTGAAAGCTATGACCAAAAGCTATGAGAAATCACAGAATTTATAAGATCTCTGAGCTGAGAGAATCTTAGAGCCCACTATGCCTGTCCTTTTATTCTGTAGATGAAGATATTGAGATTCAAATAGTTACCACACAGCTTTCAAGTTATGAAAATAATTCTTTTAAAGTCTTGCCAACTGCCAGGTTAATTGAAAGGTTTGGGCTTTATAGTTCGAGTTCCTATTTAATTTCTCCAAGTTCACGAAACCTTCCCACTCAGATACAGGTCTGGGTGTGGTGCTCATTGTTTTTCACCCTTTCTTCCTGTCTTTTGCAGCCCACTTAGTGGGAAGTCAGCTCAGTCCCACCCTTTGCCTCCTCCCCTGCTGCTGACAGCATGGGAAACATCTATTCAGCCCTAACACTCCCTCTCATTTCTCCATCTACCCTCAGCCTCCAATAGCTCTGCCCCCCACCCCAACAGGACTTTGGGGGAAGAGACTATCACTTAATTATGAAAACATTTTCTTTCTTAATAAGAATAATTAAATGAAGGATTTTTTTTGAAATCCACCATTACATCATTAAAAACATTTACTTGTTAATTTTGCCTGAATAATCTAGAATTGCCATGGGGTTGCTCATTCAAGGAAAAAGTGGGAGAAGAGGATTTAAATTAGGACCAGATATCTGTGAGTCCTCTGCGGTCCAAGTGTCACGCTGATGACCTTCCATATTACATTTGGGGTCTCATGCTTGTTCCGAAGAGCCGGGTCATGCTGTCATATTCAGAGGTCCTTTAAAAGAAGCAATCCCAGGCAGAGCCCTGGGAGAAGAGATAGTCACTGACTCCTGACCCCCAGTTTTCTTGTGTCCCTACCCACAAGAATGGACTGAGTGAATTAATTAGCTGTACTTCCTTGTAGTTAATTATCTGTAGTTCCTGGTTTAAGTTGCAGAAGACCCAACCAAATAGAGGCTTCAATAGATCAGCATTTATTTTGCTGTCATAACAAGAATCATAGAAATGAGCAGCAGTTGGGTCAGTTCAGTGACTTGATGATTTTGAAGGTTTCAAGCAAACTTGGCCTTTTGGACCCAGGTCTGATAACCTGTGTGCATCCAGCAGGCAGAAAGCCAAGCCAAACTCAGGACACCAAATAAAACAAACAGGAAAGCAATATCTGTCCCTGGGAGGGAAAAAAAATCAATAGCCAACGAGTACTTAGAACCAAACCCCTGAGAGAGAGCCTCTATCCAACAAACTAATTCTTATAAATGTTTTTCTCCTATCAATCTAATTCTGGAAAGCACAGACTTTTATCACCTTTCTGTGTTTCTGTGCGCACAGACCCTGCAAGCAGAAACCCCCAACCCCATTTCCTTTAGCAGGATGGCATCTAAACCTCTTTGAATCGCTCACCTCTGGGTACTCCCAAGCATTGCATGCATGATGGACATGTTAATAAACTTTTGGTGGGCTTTGTTTTGTTAATCTGCCGTGGCCGATCTATATTACAGGGCCTCCTTCAGCCTTTTTAGGGCAGGAGAAGAAATTTCACTTTCTTCCAGGAAGCAGGAACTTTCAGATGAGCAGCTCCCAAAAATAGCCAGTAATGTTTGCAGAGCAGAATAATAAGGGGGTGATGCGGGTGTCAGTGGGAAGTATGGGAGCTTCTGATAAGGTTTGTTTACAAAATTTGTCATCCATTGGTGATGGTCATTCTCCTCTCTGGCTGGAAGCTCCCTCAGGGGGATTTATGGCAGCTGAATTCTTACACCTGGGTGCTGGGGTTTAGGCTTCTCTGTTGCTCACTGGTGGCTGATTTTCCTAAGTTCTTGCGTTAAAACAAGTGTAGACAAGCTTCCTTTCTCAGCTGCAGGACGTTTGGATGTGTTGTATAAAGCAGGCTTTATTGCCATTCAGGTGGGTAGTTGGTCTCTTCCGTGAGTCTGTGTGTCAAGGTCGTGTGGGGTTGATGGGGGTTGCCACGCATTTGTAGTGGGTAGTTTCTCCTCTATAGTTCCTTTACTGGTGAAGTGTAACGTTCCCCGAAGGCAGTCTTCAGAATCACCAGGTGAGTTTCCTAATACTGTAGGTTCTCAGGAGCTTGTTCTGGAGATCAGATTCTGTGGGACCAGGTGTTTGTGTGCCCAGGCAGAGAAGGAGGAAGGTCTGGAATCTGCAGTTATAAAAGCGTCAGCCAGGTCTGGGCTCCATTCCAGAAGGGAAGGAGCGATATGTCATTGAGCAATTTTTGCACACAGCTGCTGGATATTGCTTACACAACGGTAGCTCCCTGAGTATTTGGGCATTATACAATTTGTTCACTCAGATTACTGATGGAATCTGTAGTCTCAATCTAGAGCTGGATTTTATCAAAACATGTATACTTGTGCCTGTATGTGAGCTCTTAGCTGAGTAGTCTCATGGTTAAGAAAAAGAAAAGTTTTAAAATCATTTCTATCATCAATGGAACCATTATGTCATGGAGATGGCAATTTAGGATGCAAAGGGCATTTTGCATTCAATCTGAGGTGACATTTTAATATGATTGATAGGGGTTCTTTGGACAAGCTTGCATTTTGTGGATTTTGAGCAGAAAAGAGAGGAGATTGAGGCGCTGGACACATCAGCACGGAGAGTATTGAGCAGACAGTGCATGCCTGTGGTTGAAAGGATGTTGATCCGGAGCAAACTTCCTATTTTCTTTTTCTTTTCTTTTCTTTGGCACTGGAGATGGAACCTAGGGGCTACTTAACCACTGAGCCACAGCCCTAGCCTTTTTATATTTTATTTTGAGACAGGGTCTTGCTAAGTTGCTGAGATTGGCTTTCAATGTGTGATCCTCCTACCTCAGCCTCCTGAGCCACTGGGATTACAGGAATACACCACTGTGCCCAGTTGGACCAAAATCTTACCTGGGAGATAACACCGAGGAGTGCATGCGTGGTCCTCCAGTCCTGGCTGTGTCACCATGGTCACCTTGGCCTCTGATGCTCAACTTTATTATCCAAAATGGTAACTATACTGCTTATATTCAATGAAATAATATATGAAATGTGCTGACCAAACTGAAAAGAAATTCTTCATGGTTCCCAAATACACAGTATCCAAAAAGAGGGTCCAGTGAATTACTCAGAGGGGCTCAGTGCCTGAATGGGGGCCCTCACTGTCTTTGTGTCTGACTTTTAAACAATGGATGTGATTCTGCACATGCCCTCATGGGCTCAGCCTATGCTAAAGGAGATTGGGCCCTCATTAGGGGGTAATTTCCTATTATATTCCATATTTTTCTTAGAGACAAGACATCGTTGTGTATTATTTCATGTCCGAGTGTGTTAGAGGAAATATTTCCTCCCATCTTTCCTTGCAAAATGTGTTTGAGTAGTGAGATAAACTTCAATAAATATTTTCAGAGAGAGATATAATTCAGATTATTTGCTCCTTATGTTTAGTATAGAGCTGATAAAGGAACTGGGTCATAGAAAAGTAAAATCAGTCTATTTTTTGGACAATAAAATTCTAGAAGAAGGAATATGGAGACATCTATTCAAGTCTGCCCTTGGGAAAACATAGATCAAGATGGAATGGTAAAATGTGAATTGTTTCATCTGAAAATGACACAGCCATTTTAGTAGACGATGGGCTGGCATCTTTGTCTTATAAGCCTAAATTTAAGATATTTACAATCCAGTGGTCTCAGACTCCTGAGGGATTTTACTTCCCTCCTGTTTCACAGTTGTTGGTTTTTCTAACATTGATTTCTGTAGCTGTACTTGGCTTTCCTCAGCAAAGGTAGAATGTGGTTTCACAAATTTTAGATGGAAGACGTGTTTCTATTTTTTGTTTTATTTGTGTTATCATGAGGAACTTCTGACAAGTCTCAGCCTAGCAAATGGCTCATTTACCTGAGATTTTGAGTACACTGATATGAGTAGAAGCAAGAGAGATTTTCTTTAAAAGAAAATTCTCTGTTTTGTTTGCTTATTTTTCCAATCCTTGCCTTGTTCAGTAAATGCTAAGGAGGACCTGAAAATCCACAGCTCACAGGAGAAAGTGGAGGGGAGAGGCAGCGCTGAGGCTCACAGACTTGCCGCTGTATCCCTGTGCTGTGATCTGAGAGCACTCCGTGAGGCTTAGTTGTTGGAAACTTATTCCTTGAAGCAATAGTTTGGGGAGGAGGGTGTACTAGGAGGGCTCCACCCCTATGAATAATGTCACTGTCCCAGGAGTGGGTTAGTTATTGCAAAAGTGGTTTGTTATCATAGTGAGTCTGGTCCCCTCTGACTCTCTCCTGCTCTCTTGCCTGTCCAACTTCTGCCATTTTATGATGTCGCACAAAGAGCCTCACTAGATGCTGGTGCCATGCTGGGGGACTTCCCAGCCTGCAGAACTCTGAGCCAAATAAAACTCTGTTGATTATAAATTCCCCAGTCTTCAGTATTCTGTTACAGCACAGGATGGATGAAGACACCCTGCCATTTTACATTTGCAAATCCTCACGGTTAAAGAATCTCTAGGGGATAACTTTTCATGTAGTATAAATTTTATTTTTCAAACTGTAGGGAGAAGCTGGCTAACTTGTTTTTGATTTCACCCTATTAGTAAGTTTATTTTCACTTTGCTGTGTTTGTTTATGATTCCAAAATTAATCATATGCTGAAGCTCTTCTAATTCCTTAGCTGGTTTTGGCTCTAAAATGTGCTGATATTTGGAGATGAGAATTTCCTGACATGTGTTCACCTCTCACTTTGGAATCCCAACTACGTCAGGGAAGCTCTCCTAGTAAACACATGAGACTCAGGGGAACAATCTGTATGAAAGAAGCCCCCCTCGCCATAAAATTTTGGAACGTGAAAGCTGAAAGATGTCTAACTGTCAGGAGCAAGGCAAGCAGCCTCATTCTTTATGTACTTTGGTGTCCGCCTAAGTGATATTAAATCAGGGCTTGCAAGCTTCAAAGCCCCTGCACACTTCCGTTAAGAGGAGCGTCTGTGCATTTGTGGTTTGTGTGAAGGCCAGTCGGCCTCACCCTTCCAGGTCTCCTAATTACAGGTGCAGGAGAGGAAAGAGAGTCTAATAAGAGGGCCCTTTCCTGGCACAGTTATTTTTAAGAAGTATGTTTAGGTGACAGTGATTCTTTCCAAGTATGTCCATTATGTTTATAAGTGACCATAGGTTGGTGAGTGTTTTAGTTATTTCCCACAGAAGGATCAAGTTTTCACACCTGGCTCCCCTGTGGTGGGTAAAATGCTAAGGGACAGCCACACTCACAGGCCCTGAGAACAGATCCAATCCACGACCTTTGCTTCATTAGCAGCCTGACCCGACCAATCAGAAAAGCCTGCCTTTGAATCTGGTAGCACAGTTGCAGCTATGACAGGGACAGTGATGGCCTCCTTGGTGTGGCTCTGAGATGAAGCCTGGGTTGTCTTTGAAATGCCTTGTCAGTGCAGGCATACCAACTTTGTCTGTCTTTCTGCTGTCTCTGTGTTTCTTTCTTTAATTGGAATGTCAAAATACTCAAGCTACCCACCGAAATGCCAGCAACTTCGCAGTCTTTAGTTCCTTTTTTCCCCTCAAAATGAATCAAATGGTTATAGATATGTACTGAAATCCAATATCTTTTAAAAATTTTATGTAAAAATTTTTAACTGCTTGTTTGAAATAATTCCAGACTTTAGGGGAAAGTAGTAAAATTGCAGAATGAATTCCAATATATCCTTCACCTGGCTCTCTCAAATGTGAATTAGCATTTTACGTAATCTTCATATAAAGACTAAAACCAAAAAGTTAACATCATATGATATTATCTGCTCTATAGTCCCTATTCAAATATTTAATTTTCCCCCCTAATTATCTCACTAATGTCCTTTCTCTGATCTAGGATCCAGTCCTGACCTCTTAGTTGCCCTGACCTTAGTCTCCTCCAATCTGGAACAATTTCTTAGTCTTCTTATTTTTCATGAACTTGACATTTTTGCAAAGTATTACTCAGTTACTTTATAAAAGGTCCGTTGATTCGGGTCTGTCCGCTCTTTCCTCATGGTCAGACTCAGTTATGCGTTTTGCCAGTCATGATGTGTGCTGTACTTGGTGCAGTGTTTGAGGAGTGCACCTCGTCACAACTCGCTGCTAGCGAGGTTAGCATCACTCATGGTTAAGATGGCATCTGCCCCGGTGAGGGTCCTGTTTTCCCTTTGTACCTAACAAGTTATGTTGTAGAGAGAGACTTCAAGACTATATAATCCTGCTGTTTCTCACCATACTTATTCATATCTTTGGATTTTTGCAATTGAAAAATGTTAGTGAGACGATGACTTATTTTAAGGACGTAAGATAAGAGTGTCAGGAAAGTAATAAAGAGTTCTAGTGTCCAAATCCCATTTTGTCATTGTTACTACTGGCTTTCATTTTACTGATATTGATATGGTACTCTGTGATCTTTGATACTTTCTTAGATTATTTCCCTGAGTGAACAAAATCCAGTATATGAAACATGAACAAAGATGTTTCAAATCTTAATTGAATAAAGTGCACATGTACTTCTTCTTCGTGTCTAGATTCAGTTTCCTCCCTCCCTCCCTCCCTTCCCTCTTTCTTTCCTCCTCTGTTCTTCTGTAGCACTCACTGGCACCTACTGCATGGCAGTCACAGATATAAAGATGTGAGAAAAAAAATTCTGACCTCCAAAAGTACTGTGCTGGGTGGCACATCCCCAGACTGACTGAGTTTGGCCTAAGACCACTGTGAACTGAAAACACAAAGTGAAAATTAAGTCACAGTGTTACACAGGATTAAGGTGTAATCAGGATGAGGCTTGGAATCTCACAGAGCATTGCTATCCATGCCATATATACCAAATCCATCTGTCTTGTCTTATAGCTTTTGCTGCTGAATGGTTGCCATTAAGGGCTAGTGACTCTTGGATTCTAGAAGGAAAGAAAGGAGGAAGCGGAGGAGTAGGAGGAGGAGGGATGAAGAAGAACCTAATTCACTGAATGTGAAGGATTTGAATAGGTGTTCTCCTCTCAGAGACACTGAAAAACCTATATCACGGCTGTCTGCTGGGAACCAGCACAGAGAGAAGTAAGCCAGAGCATGACCCCCTTTGAAGTCTTCAGCCCCTGATTACAGGCTGGCTTTTCTCCGCTCAGTCCTCAGCTCCTTGGGAAGAGGAAACACTGAATACACTTTATACCATTAAAGAAGTCAGTGGCAGAGCCTTGCGGCCTATAAACCTTGCTGTAATGTTAAATCATACAAACTTTATTTTTTTATTTTTTTGTTTTTTTTATTGTGATTTTTTTTATTTTATTAAGAGTATATAGAGATACAAATGAGAGGGAAACATTATCAGACCATCAATAACCAAAGTATATATACATATTTATCCAGGGGTAATGCCCAGACATGGATGACCACCTTACATTTCACCAGTTGCAGTTGCCCCCAGAAGAACTCTTGCATAAAACGGGCATCTCGTGGAGGAATAATCTCTGCTTCTGAGATGGTTCGCCTATATTCCCACTCTCCAGTATCCTAGGAGATCTTCAAATACCCTCCCCGATCCCTCCCCTTCCCTACGCCTCCCAGTATCCTAGGGTGCCATCCCCCTATTATACTGACACTCATAGAGTTTGAGGTTATCATTAGTTTAGCCGTTTAATCTACTGCTTCCCCATGTATTCTAGCTTCCACATATGAGAGAAACCATTCGGCCCTTGAGTCTCTGAGATTGGGA
>PVKS010021865.1:0-34578 GCA_004027875.1 Aplodontia rufa | reverse complement strand
CACACCATTTCACATAAGGGACTTGAGCATAGGAAGGTTTTGGTCTCCAAGAGGGGTCCTGGAACCAGCCCCCTTGAGCATACCCAGGGACATCTACATAACAAACAAGGAAAGAAGGCTTTCAGAGGTGAGGGTACTTGCCTGACATTGCTTAGCTGACCAAGGGAGAGGGAAAGAGGTGATTGGGGGGACGGGTTGGGTCAGGAACATGTGGGACAGGAAGCTGAGGGAAGGAGAGAGAGGCGTGAGTCTCACCTCCCTCTCCGAGGACTCCTCGCCTTGGAGCGCAGGGGATGGGGAGTCAGTGCCAGTGTGGGGAGGTGGTTTCTGGGGGCCACCCAGACCAGCCAGTGTGTCTTCTACCATCCACAGCTGCTGCTGAGCCGATGCTCTGTCCTGGGGAAGGAAAGGTATTAGTTACTCAAAAGTGGAAAATGCAAGGAGGGGCTATAGCTGATAAGTCACAGCAAGGGTCTGAAATCAGCTGGCTGTTTCTGGAGTCAGGTTCCCCCCTCCCAACATGGATGTCCAATTTAATAGAGAAGTCTGTCTTTGCTGTGCTGTTCGGCAGTGTTGCCTGTACCCTAAGTAGGTGACACATATGGGAGCCTGTTTCTGAACATCTGATGCCAGTCCTTTGGCCCCTTAGTCTACCCTCACGGTGATGGTACAGGAACCATCTTATTAACTGTAGCTTTATCCTCAGACCTGACATCCAGTCGCATTGGCCTTGAGCTTTGTTCTTGGAGATTGTCTTGGCTATTCCTGGCTTTCTGCACTTTCAGACACAATTTAGGGTCAGCTTGTCTATATTCACTGAAAAACCTTCCAAGTTTGTGCCAGGATCACAGATTCCCCCTTTGGGAAATCCCCCTGTGGAGAGCTGCTGCATCTCTACACGAGTGTCATCCTACCCAGGCCCATGGTAAACCTCTCCATTTCTATAGACCTTAACTTTCTCTTACTTATGTTTCATGGCTTTCAGAGTGGACACCATGCATATCTTTCACTAGATTCATTCTTAGGTATTTAATTTTTCATCTTATTTCAAACTCCTGGAGTTTTTAAAAAAATTTTAAAGAGAAAGAGAGAGTCAAATTTTATTTTATTTATCTGGGTTTTGTTTTTCTGACACTTAGTTGTGTATGTGGGGTTGGGGATTGAACTCAGGTCCTTCTGCATGCCAGGCAAGAGCACTCTAGGACTGAGCCACCACTCCAGCCCTCAAACTCCTGTTTTTCAACATTCATTTTCTAATTGTTTGGCACTAGTAAATAAAAAGACAACTGAGCCTGGTGAGATGGAGCACACCTGAAATCTCAGCAGCTCAAGAAGCTGAGGCAGGAGGATCACAAGTTCAAGCCAGCCTCAGCAACTTAGTGAGGCCCTAAGCAACTCAGCGAGACCCTGTCACAAAATAAAACATAAAAACAGTTTGGGACATGGCTCAGTGGTTAAGCGCCCCTGGGTTCAATCCCTGGTACAAAAAAAATGATTTTTGCACATTAGCCTTTTATTTTACTGACCTTGATGTAGAGATAATGATATCTGAAAATAAAAAAATGGTTTGGTTTTTTTGGTTTGTTTATTTGTTCATTTGTTTGATTTTTGGTAATTGGGATCCAACCCAGCCTTTTTTTGTTTTGAGGCAGGGTCTTGCTAAGTTGCTGAGGCTGGCCTTGCACTTAAGATCCTCCTGCCTCAGCCTCCCCAGCCGCTGGAATACTAGGCTCCGCCACCAGTGCTGGTGTGGGTACCTTTATGGAATTAAGGAAAGTTGCTTCCCTTCCTATTTTACTGAGAGCTTCTTTCATGAGTACAGGTGGCACTTTGATAAATATTTCCCAGGTTCTATGGAGATAATCCTGTGGTTTGTCTCCTTTATTTTGTTAAATGTGGCAAAATATACGGAGTGATTTTCAAAGATTCAACTAAGCTCCTTTTCCTGTAATAAATCCAGTGTGATTGTCCTGTATTGTTTTTTGACATTTTGCGGGTGCTGAGCCAGATTTAACTGCAGCAGGCAGGGGTTTAGAGTGAAGGGGCGGTTTTAGGTTGAGGTGGGAGGGGCTTAGCGTGAAGAGGGGAGGGCAAATCTGTGCATTTAAGAGGAGAAGCTGAGGTTTTGAACTAAAGATGCATGAATCATAGCTCACTGTGCGGACATAGGAGGAAGAAGCAAGTCTGCGCTAAGCAGTGGGGTTTATATTTTTAGGAGCAGGACTTGAATTAAGGGATTGGGAAGGATAAATTTAACAGTGACATTCAGAAGCTGGGTTGCCAGACGTGACCTTGCCAGATGGGGACAGGGTTGAAGGGTGGTGTTTTGTCAGAGGGGGCAGGGATTCCACACAAGAGGAGAGATTTAGAACCGGAGAGGAGGCTGGCTGGAACCTGAATATAGCTCTTAACCACAATAAGGAGCTCAGACTGAAGGGTGAAGGAGGGGCTTGGGAGAAGGCGGGAGGGGCTTTGACTCTGGGGACCTGGAGTGTGGGGTGTGCGGCAATGATGAAAAGGCTTCCTGGCAGGTCTTAGAGGGGAGGATGGAGCTTGGGCTGTAGGAGAGGATGTACCTGGGGGGACCCGAGGTGCAGCAAGTACTCGAGGGTCTCTCGTAGGGTGCCCAGTTCCTGCTCCAGACCACTGTACGTGTCCCAAACCCGCTCTCGCTCCTCAGGCCCAGAAAGGGAGAGACACAAGGTTAGCATTGGCACCCACCAGATCTTTCCCCATCTTTTTTCCCAGTTGAAGAGAAGGAAGGGAGGCCTGGGCCCTGGGGTACTGGGGTCCCATGGACTACAATCCTGATGGGCCTCTTCCTTACCAGACCCTAAGGAGTCTGCAGTTTCAATGAGCTGCTAGTGCTGCCACAAATAACCGCGTTCTCAGGACCCCTGAGTTACTAGTGCACTCCCTTAGGGTGGTGGAATCTACCCATCTAATGCATTCCTGGGACAGTCCCCATCCCAACACCTCTGCCCGCTGGGCAGCAGAAGCCTCCTAGCCAAACAGCTGGTTCAGATAACAAAGGCTAACATTTGCTGGGCACTTCCTGTGTGCTCAGGGTGTGCTCCTTTAATTCCTGTGGGGAAGGTACCACTCTCACCACCATTTGCAGGGTTTGGGGGAGGGGGTTCTGTTTTTTTAAGAGAGTGGGATAGTGGGCTGGAGCGGTGGCTCGGCGGTTACGGCGCTTGCCCGGCATGCTCAGATACGTGGGTTCAAACCCCAGCACCCACGTACACAGCTAAGTGTCAGAGCAACGAAGGCCATGGGAAAAACTCAATAGAAATTGATTTTCTCTCTCTCTCTCACTGTCCTTCTCTCTTTAAAAAAAAAAAAGAGAGAGAGAGAGAGTGGGATAGTAAGAGAGAGAGAGGGATAGTAAGAGAGACAGAGAGAGAATATCAATTTTATTTAGTTTTTCATGTGTCTTTTTTGCTCCGAGACTTCATTGTGTGCGTGGGTGCTGGGGTTTGAACCCACATCCTCGTGCATGCCAGGCAAGCACCATAACCGCCAAGCCACCGCTGCAGCCCCCATTTACAGGTATTTAAATAATATTGAGATTTAAAAGTGTATCTCCAGTTTATACATGATAATAATTACAGCTCACATTTAAATATTGCTTATCAATTACCAGGTCCTTTACTAAGTGTCGAACATGCATCATTTGCATAAATGAGTGTAATCCTCACGATGGCTGCACAAGGTCAGTATGATCTTTTGCCCTCGGTACAGGAGATGGAAGTGCATGCTCTATGACTGAGCTACATTCCAAGCCCAGTCAATTCTATCTTTATCATCCAGAGTTTACATAGGAGGAGGCGAGGCCCAGAGAGTTTAAATAATTTTTCTAAGGTCACAAAGCTACTGTGAGAGGTAGCTCACCCAAAGCCAGGAAACTCATATCAAAATCAGCCTCTTATGGGTAAGACTCCAGGCTCAATCCAACATGAAAAAAAAAAAATCACCCTCTTAAAACTACTAATTGGGGGCTGGAGTGGTGGCTCAGGGGTTACAGCACTTGCCTGGCATGCGCAAGGCAGGGGTTTGAACCTCAGCACCACATACACAACGAAGGGTCAGAGCAACAAAAGCCACAGGAAATACTAAACAAAATTAATTCTCTCAATTAAAAAAAACTACTAAATAAAGTTCTGCTATTGCGTGGCTGCTTGCCCTTTGCCCTCTACAATGATGGGATGCTTAAGAACTGTGTTCCTAGCAGGCCTCACAGGCTCCTTCATAATCTCCTGTACCATCCTGGTCCACCGGGGAGGGAGTGCCCTTTCCCTGCTCACCTGAGTCAGGTGACAAAGAGTGGCCCTCACACTGACCAGCCGGTCCTGCAGGAGGCGCTGGGGACCCCAGGCCCTCCCAGGTCCTGCAGCCTCCCTGCTAGCCTGACCCAACTGCTGCCGGGTCAACTCCAGGGCTGCTTCCAGCTGCTCCTACAGGGAAGGGAAGGTGGTTAGACTTCTGAAGCCAGGCCCAGCCCCAAATCCTCGCCATCCAACAGCATCCTGGCTCCGAGGCCAGCAGAGGCCCCCTCCCAGCCTAGCACCTTCTCCTCCTGCCTCTGGTCTATGTCCTCTTGCAGCCTCCTCAGGAGCCGGTCCTGCCCACACAACTTGGTCAAAAGAGTCTGGAAAAAAGGAGAAGAGGAACTGTGTATGGGCCCCATCTGGCTCTTTCCCTCCCCCACTATCTAGAACATTCCCTTTACAACCCTGGGTGTTGGATCAGGGAACTTACATCTGTCTCGAGGTTTTGGTGGAAGGTTGAGTCCAGAGGGGGACCCGGCTAAGAAGAAGGAGAAAAGTCAAAGGTCAAAGTGGACAGGCAGAACCTTAATGTAATTCAATGTTAAGACACGTCTCTCCTTATTGGCTTGCTTCTAAGCCTCAGAGGGACTTAGAGCCTTTTTTTGCTACAAGTCTGAAGACCAAAGGGTAATCAAAAAACAGCATAAAAGCTTGGCATCTTTGCCTCCTTTCACTTTCTTAAACCTGTACTCTGCAGGCAGCCACAGTAAGAGTCAACAGATTGCCAACCACCAGCTCTTACAACATCCTGTTCCAGATCACCAAAATGGCACCTTAAGGTCTCCAACCATTGCCCCAACCTGACCGAGGCCCGTCATCAACCTAACTAACTCCAACTTGGCTTTCTGACTTGTTCTTTCTCCGAGTCACCACCAATTCAAAGAACTGCAGGTCTGCTGTATAAACATCTTGTGACAGAGTCAAAACTAACTCCCAGGTTCAGCAGTTACAGTGCTTGCCTGGTATACAATAGGACCCAGGTTCAAACCCCAGCACCACATACACAACTAAGTGTCAGAAAAACAAGACCCAGATAAAAACAAAACAAACTAACTAACCCAAAAAAAACTTTCACAGAGAAGGCTCCCTACAACCATCCCGAGATAATGATCAACCACACCACCACCCAACATCCCAGCTGCCTGGGAAACTGAGGCAGGAGGATCTTGACTCCAAAGCCAGCCTCAGCAACTTGGTGAGGCTCTGAACAGTTTAGCAAGACCCTGTTTCAAAGTTAAAAATGAAAAGGACAGAGGGTGTGGCTCAGTGGTTAAGGGACCCTGAGTTCAATCCATGGTATCAAAAAGACTGTCAGCTGGGGTTGGGGACTTAGCTCAGTGGCAGAGCGCTTGCTTGCCTAGCATGCGCAAGGCCCTGAGTTTGGTCCTCAGCCCTGAAAAAAAAGAAAAAAAAAAAAAAGACTGTCGGCTAAACATGGGACCAACCCTTGCTTTTGTTTCTTCCCTATATGTAATCCCAAGACTATAGCTGACACTTTGAAGACAGGGGCTCTCTGTTCTTCCTGGCGCAGCCACACTAAGAAGAAACTCCTGTTTTCAGCATCTCAGACTGGCCTTTGGGACAGGGGACAGGACCTAACCTTTCTGGACTGATGGAGCCAGGTCTCTGGCCTAAGTTTAATAACAATCTCACAGATTCTAGGCTTAGATCCAATGGGCTCTATCATCAAATAGCCATAGCAAATGTAATAAATGGAGGAGCCTTATTTTGGGGATTCTTTTCTTTTTTTTTTAAGACAGAGAGGGACAGTGGGACAGTGAAAGAGAGAGAGAGAATCAATTTCATTTAGTTTTTCATGTGATTTTTGTTGCTCCGACACTTCATCGTGTATGTGGTGCTGGGGTTCAAACCAGCATCCTTGCGCATGCCAGCCAAGCACCGTAACCCCTGGGCCACCACTCCGGCCCCTATTTTGAGGATTTTTAAATGTTTTTATTTTTTATCTTTTAGTGGGAGAAATTTTAGATGTTTACTTTATGACTGAGAAAAAAATAAGGATCTCATTACTAGTGCTACAGTTTAGCACAATATTAAAGATCTTGGTCAATGCTATAAGAAAAGGTGTGAGGAAAAGAAGAAGAAAGAGAATCTTCATCATCTACAGATGAAATGTTCATTTACCCAGACCAACAGGATCAAGACATGACTAGGATAAATAAGAGAATTCAGCAATGATGCTTGATACAAGACGAAGTTATGAAAATTTGTAAGATTTTACTGTATCAGTAAGTACATCATATATAGCAAATAAAGGATTCTTTGTTTGTTTTGGGGACCAGGGATGATTGAACCTAGGGGCACTTAGCCACCAAGCCACATCCTCAGCCCTTTTTATTTTTTTACTTCAAGACAGGGTCTCACTATGTTGCTGAGGCTGGCTTTGAGCTTGTAATCCTCCTGCCTCAGCTTCCCAAGCTGCAAGGATTGCAAGTGTATGCCACTGTGCAGGGCCAAGGGATCATTTAATAGTTATAAAAATGATCAGGTGTGTGCCACCGTAATCCCCGCAACTCGGGAGGCTGAGGCAGGAGGATCACAAGTTCAAAGTCAGCCTCAACAACTTAGCGAGACCATGTCTCAAAATAAAATATAAAAAGTTCTGGGAATGCAGCTCAGTGGTAAAATGTTCCTGGGTTCAACCCACAGTACAAAAAATTCAAGTCATTAAGCCAAAATTAAGTTGTTGATCTGGCCTTTTTTGTTGTTTTTTTTTAAGAGAGAGGGACAGTGAGAGAGACAGAGAAAGAGAGAAACAACTTTATTTAGTTTTTCACATGGCCTTAGTTGCTCCAACACTAGTTGTGTACGTGGTGCTGGGGTTTGAACCTGGGTCCTTGTGCTTGCCGGGCAAGCGCTGAAACCGCTGAGCCACCGCTCCAGCCCTTTTTTTTTTAATCTTTTTTTGGGGGATGCTAGGGATTGAAACCAGGGGTGTTTTACCACTGAACTATATTCCTAGTCCTTTTTATTATTTTGAGACAGGTTTTCAGCTAAGTAGCTGAAGTTGATGTCAAATCGGTCACCCCCTTGCTTCAGTCTCCTGGGTCACTGCCAAGTGTATACCACCATTCCAATCTTGTTTATTTGAACTTCTAAGAAATCAGGATTACAGAGATGACAGCCAAATTTCCAAAGCAGTTTCAATTGTCATGATAACAAAGTTCCCTCTACTATAACACTCAAAGAAGCATCCTGAACTGGGCACTGTGGTGCATGCCTGTAATCCCAGTGTCTCAGGAGGCTGAGGCAGGAGGATCACCAGCTCAAAGCCAGCCTCAGCAATTTAGCAAGGCCCTAAGCAATTTAGCAAGACCCTGTCTCAAAAAAAAAAAACAAAACAAAAAAAACCTGGTGTTAACTAAAAAGACATTTTCCTATTGTTCTGTCTCCCTGTCCATGTCTTATAATGAAAGTAACTTCAAAATGACCCATCTGGTTTTTGTTCTTTGTTTCTGCTTTATCCAGCCTTTCTGTCTATAAAACCAACCTCTTCTGCCCAGACTGCAAACACCTACTATTTTTATGGAATAAAGTGTCACCTGATTTTAGAATAAAGATTAAAGCAACTAGAACTGGAGCAGTGGCTCAGCAGTTGGGGTGCTTGCCTGGCATGCGCAAGGACGCTGGTTCAAACCCCAGCACCATGTACACGGCAAAGTGTCAAAATACCGAAGTCCACATGAGAAACTAAATAAAATTTGATTCTCTCTCTCTCTCTCTCTCTCTCTCACTATTTCTCTCTCTTTAAAAAAAAAATTAAAGCCACTAGCTGGGTAGTGCACACCTGTAATCCCAGCAACTCAGGAGATTGGGGCAGGAGGATTGCAAGCTCAAAACATCCTCAGCAACTTTAGTAAGGCCCTAAGCAACTTAGTGAGAACCTGTCTCAAAATAAAATATAAAAAGGGCTGGGGATGTGGCTCAGTGGTTAAGTTCCCCTGGATTCAATCCACAGTATAAATAAATAAATAAAACCACTAAAATCGTAAACTGTTATGATTTTGTCCTTTTTTAGGTACCAAGGATTGAAACCAGGGGTCCTTAACCACTGAGACACACCCCTAACCCTTTTTATTTTTTATTTTGAGATAGGTTCTAAGTTGCTCCAGGCCTTGCTAAATTGCTGAGGCTGGCTTTGACCTTCATTCAGATCCTCCTGCCTCAGCCTCCTAAGTCCCTGGGATGACAGGAGTAATAATAATAAATTATAACACTGTCCAGTATCCTTATACAGAAAGAGAGAGACAGACAGACAGAGACAAGGGCTGGAGGTGTGGCTGAGTGGTAGGCCTACCATGCAGAGGCTGTGGGTTCAATCCCCAGTACTGCAAAAAGAACAAGAAACACAGACAAACACACAGGAAGTGGCCATGTGATGATGTAGGCAGAGATTAGGATGATGTAAGCCAAGAACATCAGAGATCTGGGCAACACTAGAAGCCAGGAAAAGCAAGAGGGAGGATAGCACTGCACATGCTAGACACCTGGCTTTTCTGCCTCCACAACAGTGAGAAAACAAGTCTCAATTGTTTCATCATGCAGCTTGTTACAGCATCAGGAGACGACATTCCTCAGAAGCAAAGAAAGTAAGGGAGGGTGCCCCAGGATACCTACCAGTAAAACCATGGAGGCCCGGGTCCCAGGGGGCCTTGGGGGCAGCTGGAGATAAGTGGAGGAGCCAGAAGGGACCTGGGAGGAATATTAAAATAGAGATATTTAGAAATTGGCATGTCTGCCAGGCTTGGTGACACTCTCTTGTCATCCCAGGGACTCCAAAGGCTGACAGGAGGACTGAAAATTTCAGGTCAGCCTGGGCAATTTGTTAAAATCCTGTATCAAAGTAAAAAATAAAAAGGGCCAGAAGGGCTAGAGGCATGGTTCAGTGGTAGAACACCCCTGGGTTCAATCACCAGTACTGGAAAAAAATAAATAGTGGCAGAGTGAGTGTGTCCAGAATTGAAGTGGTTAGATTGTTTTTCCCCCTTTGGTACTGGGGATTGAATGCAAGGGTGCTCTACCACTGAACTGTACCCCTAGCCCTTTTTATTTTTTATTTTGGGGCAAGATCTCCCTACATTGTTTATGTTCTAGCTAAGTTGCTGAGGCTGACCTTGAACTTGCAATACTCCTGCCTCAGCCTTCTGAGTTACCAAAATTACAGGCCTATCCTGACAATGCAGCCCCAGTGGCTGATAGAAGTTACCTATGGATATTATGGGCTGGAATCCAGGATGTTAAGAGAAAATAGCAGGCAACCAACTTGATAAACTGGCTTTGAACTTGAGCTCCTCCTGCCTCAGCCTTCCAAACCGTTGCGATTATAAGCGTGGCAGAGTATAATGGACTACAACCCCCTTGAGGCTTAAGGTGCAAAGGCCTAAGACCAGCAGGAGTCCTGAGACCTAATGGCAGGAAAGAGGAGTCCACCCTGGCTCACAACTCGGTTTGCTGGCTATGGACTACAATTCCCATAGTACTCAGGGGAAATAGCCTGGAGTCCAGCCACAAAAGAGCTGTGAGGCCTGCTGGGAGTTGTAGTCCCCATTCTCACCTCTCCTTTCCGTGTTCTGGGTTCCTGACGCCAGTGTTGGGGACTTCTGGGGGGCTTTCCTACGCCAGCCTCGGAGGAGGGTCCTCGGCGGGGAGTGGGAGGCCGGGAGAGGGTCTGTCTCTGGAGGCCCCAATCCAGAGGAGGCCTGACATCGATGCGACTCAAGGGGGTGTGAGGTCGGACAGGGAGTGCAGTGTCTCCTGAGGAAGGAGGGGGTCGCCGCGCAGGAGCAGAACGGGGACGGGGAAGGCTTAGAGGGGAGGGAGGGCGAGAGAGGGGTGTGAACAGGCTGTCGGAAGAAGAGAATTCGGGAACCAAGTCAACTACACCCATACTCCCGCCCCTGCCCACCAGACTACTCTTCAAGTCAGCCTCAAGGACCTCACCCATCATGTGTCTCACTGTCCCCCTGGAGTGGAATCCTCCTATATTGGGCAGATCCTGAATAATTTCTCCTTGGTGATTTCTCCCTAGAAGGTCTCGCAGACAGGCCCCTGACCCAAGAAACCCAAGCAACTCACCGCCACTAAAGTAGAAAAGATAAGCCACGCCCCTAGCAGGTCCAGGCCCCGCCCTTCCCTAGGCCACGCCCCCTACTCACTCTGGGCTCCCGGTCCTCCGAGTCCTGGTTCCAGCCTGACGGTCGTCTGTGGGGCTGGGAGTGCGCATCCCAAGTTGGCCATGACCTCTAGAGAACCGAGCTATTTCTGGTGATTCTGAGATGCGTCCTTCTTCCCCTCTGCTCATCTCCGGGGGACGCCTGGGACCGCCAGGGCCCTCCCCAAGCTGGGGACGTGCTGGTGACCTGGGTCGCCCACTAATGAGAGGGCATAGAAAGAAACATTTCTTTGAACCTCATCACAGCCCAATTCCTTCCACATCAACCCACCCCCAAAATGGAGTTGTGCATCATAAATTATTTTCTCCATTTGGCAGAACGGACGCCCCTAAAGTAGAAGTGACTTTTTCTGGGCTGCTGGGTCCATCCAGGTCACAGGGCCCAAAGTCCTAGTTTATGAGAAAGACAGAGTCAGGGAGTTAAGTCTCCAGCACTGCGACAGGCTGGGTCAGAGCCTAAGAGACAATCTGACATTTTAAAAATATCAGGACTTGTCTTTTTTAGCTGACGTCGTTGAGGATGGAGACTTCTGAAGCAGCCAGAGTGACGCGCTGTTAATTCACAGGGCGGAGCTGAGAATGTCTGCTAGATCCCCTGATTGGAGAGTCAACTCTGGGCGCGGGGCGGGGCAAGATTGTGGGCGGGGATTAAGAGAAAATGCCTCTGCAGACTGGAGAGCCCTGAATTCCCTGGAGGAGGAGCCTGAAAGGTGGAGTAGCCTTAGCTAGAAAGCTAGCGAATGGACTTTTGTGGGGGTAGGACCTCCAAACGAGAAGTTTGGGATGATGAGACAAGTTCAGAAAGGAAGTCGGGGGACCTCTACTCACCAATCATCTCCCTCTGCGCGGGAGGCCCGGCCCAAGGCCCGAAGCCAGCCCCGCAGGTCTTCTAACGTGTCAGCCGCCAGAACGTAAGTCCTCATGCCTGGATGCTCTGCCTGCGAGAGAAGGAGGTTGGGTCCCAGATCCCCGTGCTCTCAAACTCTCAAAAAAGGAGGATGCCAAGGGCTGTTGTTGACTTTTTTTTTTTTTTTAAGCCAGAGATTGAACCCAGGGGCGCTCAGTCACTGAGCCACATCCCCAGCCCTGTTTTGTTTTTTATTTAGAGACAGGGTCTTGCTAAGTTCTCACGGTCTGCTATTGCTGAGGCTGGCTTTGAACTTGCGATCCTCCTGCCTCAGCTTCCCGAGTGGCTGGGGATACAGGCATGCACCACCTGACCTGGCTTTGTTCACGACCTTTTATCTCCAATAATGATACTCCAGGGTGGGTTCTCTTTAGGCCTCCGATACCCATCAACTAGTAAGGATGGAGGATGCTCAGACTCACCGTGAAGGTGAAGCGCCGCCCTCGGGGTGCTCCTGGCCCATCTGGCCTAATACTGTAACTGGGGAGCAGGACACTGCCCAGGACACTCTCCTCGCGGCTGTCTGCAAAAGGGGCTGGAGTCAAGGACCACATGGATCAGGAGGCCAAGAGGCTAGAGGGAATTGCGAGTGGGGAAATGGCCTTCCCACTCCGTGCCAGCTGGGGCACTGACCCTTGTAATAGAAGAGGCAATGACCAGAGAGGACGAACCAGCGGCGTTTCCAGAGTCGTAGTCCGGAGCTATCCTGGAGAGAGAGATGGGAGAAAGGACTCAGTATAGAGAGAGGAGGAGAAAGTAGATGGAGACCCAGAGAAAAATGAGAGAAGGACAGAGACCCAAAGAGAGGGACAGGGATGCAAGTTTGATTTAATAGATTCTGATGCAGAACTGGCAGCCAGTGTGTCCTGGTGAGCCGACTTTGCACAATTTGACCTGCGTTGGACTCGGAGCTCCACCATTTTCAAGCTACGCCTTTACGCAGATCTTTTCCCCAAGAACACTCACATTTTCTCCTTCCTCATTTGGGGATTAAAAGGTTTTAGGGGGGCTGGAGCAGTGGCTCGGTGGTTATGGCGCTTGCCCAGCATGCGCAAGTACACAAGTTCAAACCCCAGCACCCATGTACACCCAGCTAAATATGGGATCAACGAAGACCATGTGGGAAACTCAATAAAAATTGATTTTCTCTCTCTCTCTCTCTCTCTCTCACTGTATTTCTCTTTAAAAAAAAAAAAAAAGGTTTTAGAGGGGTTTGTATAAGACAGTGTACCACATGTGGGCCCGGGCTTTATACACAGAGACTTGGTCAGAGGAAGGCCAGGAAGAAGATTCTGTGTCTTGTCTTCACCTCTGCCTGAACCACCCCATCAGCTCGAGAACTGCATCCTTCTCCCCATCAATCTGTTCCCACAGAATTCAGCATGATCTTTTAAAATTATGAGCGAGTCCCGGCACAGTGGTGCATTCCTGTAATCCCAGTGGCTCTAGAGACTGAGGCAGGAGGATCACAAGTTCAAAACCAGCCTCAGCAACTTAGTGAGGCCCTAAGAAGGTTAGCAAAACGCTGTCTCAAAATAAAAAAATAAAAATTTAAAAAAGGGCTGAATATGTGTTTCAATGGTTAAGTGCCCCTGGGTTCAATCTCTGGTACCAAAATTAAAGAAAAGATCACATGAGTTTCCTTCTCAAAATAAGCTTGCCATCACACTTAGAATAAAGCTCATATTCCTTACCCTACTTTACGGGTTTGCAAGAAGTCTTAAACCTGATCACCAAGAAGGCGTGTTTAAAACACAGATTCCTGGGGGCTGGAGTAGTGGCTCAGTGGTTACTGCACTTGCCTGGCATGGGCAAGTACACGGGTTCAAACCCCAGCACCACGTACACAACTGAGTGTCAGAGCAACAAAAGCCATGTGAAAAACTCAATAAAAATTGATTTTAAAAAAACACAGATTCCTGGGCTGGAGCGGTGGCTCATCAGTTAGGGCACTTGCCTGGCATGCATGGGGAGGCGGGTTCAAACCTCAGCACCATGTACAAGCAATGAAAGCCACATGAACAAGTAGATAGGACTGATTCTCTCTTTCTCTCTCTCACTGTCCTTCTCTCTTAAAAACAAAAAACAAAACAAACAAACAAACAAACAAAAACCCCAACAACAACACTGATTCCTGGGTCCCATCTGCAGAGTTCCTGATTCAGTAGAACTGGGGGGAAACCTGATCATTTGCATTTCTAGTGAGTTCCCAAAGATGATGATGATGCTGGTCCAGGGACCACACTTTGAGAACCATTGCCGTGATTCCTGTCCTATTTCTCTTCCCTTGGCTCACTCTAAACATCAAGACCTTGACTTCAGCGGGACCTTTTGGGCTTTCATTTGGATACCCTCAAGATGTTAGCATGGGGACTTACTTCTAACCACTCAGTTCTGAGCTCAAATGTCATCTGAGAGAGGCCTTCCCTGACCAAGAGTCAAATGTAGCTCTCATCTCTGAGCCACTTTTTTTTTAAGAGAGAGGGACAGTGAATGAGAGAGAATCAATTTTATGTAATTTTTCTTCTGATTTTCTTTGCTCTGTTGTATACATGGTGCTGGGTTACAAACAAGGGTCCTTGCTTATGCCAGGCAAGCTCCATAACCACAGAGCCACCACTCCAGCCCCTCTGAGCCACTTTTGAGCACATCCCCTGTGTTACTCCTTCATAGCACTTCCTCTTATCTGAAATGTTTAGTCCATTTGTTTACTTACTAATTAATTACCCATCCCTGCCCCACGGCATGACCTTGACCACAATAGATAGTTGCTTGTCTTATGTGCGTGGTGTGTGCACGGTGTAGTGAATGAATGAGAATAAGGGGAGAGGCAGTGATAGCAAAATGAAAGATATTTGGGGACATGAAAGGAAAGAAGCAATGCATAGCCAGGGACACAGCCTCCAACGTCCTTTTCCTTCTCCCACTGACACCACCTGCTTATGAAGCCAGCCTCGGATGTGCACGGGCAGGTTGGGATCCCTTCGGAGTGCATTGTTTCTCTTTCCAAAGGCATGGACCTTGTTTACTGCCCGAGTGGGCTTCTAAGGAGAGAAGAAGGACAGAGTGAATGGGGTCTCAGGATGGGCTCCAAAGGGTGTGTGATAGGCAACTCTACATTCTGACTCCACTGCCCTCAGAAATCAGCTCAAGGAGGGGCTGAGCTTGGAGGTCAGAAGTCAGGGAGGGGGTGTTCATAGTGCCAGGTTGAGAGACACTTTCAATGGGTGAAGGGAGGTGTCCAGAGGCAAGGAAGAGACTGTGGGGAAGGAATTTGGGGATTAAGGGCCCACTTCCCAGAAGAGGGTGTCTTAAGCCACCAGAGCCATGCTGTTCAGCATTTGGGATCTGAACTGGGACTATCAGCTGGGAGGTTCCCATAAGCAGGAGGAATTTCCATGCTGAATCCCTGGCAAATTGAAGGATGGCAGGGTACTGTAAGGTCACAGAATGATACAGCCCTCAGCAGTGAAGTTCAAGGTGGGGAGGGGACTTCAGATCCTTCCACTGTGCTCACATGGGGTCGCCTCTCCTGATAACACATTCCACAGGCATGTACAGCCAGATTGCTGCAGGACACCCGCTCCTTGGAACTGGTGCTGACCAAGGCCAGGATCAAATTTCTGGACTCTGAACTTGGGAAACTGGAAATGGCAGATGGACAAGGAAACAGGCATCCTCACTAAACTTTGGATTGGGGTTATTCGGGGTGAAAGTATCTTGATGGTCCTGTGAAATCTTATATATCAGAGAAGGGTCTTTCTTCCTGGGTTTCATTAGTGGGTAAATTGGGTAGCTAGAGAGAGGACAGGGAATCCCCAGGCTCATCAAGTATAGCTACCACAGCTCAGGTCCTAGGGGTCCTCAGCAAGAGAAGTTGTTCTCTGGCTAGAATTCGGAAAAATAGGAGGGGTGGGAACAGGAGTTGGGAGTGTCTCTGAATTCCCAGCAGCAGCTGGTGGGCAAGGCAGGACCTTACCAAGTCTAGCACATGCCTTTACTAAGGATCCTTGAACTTAACAAGCAATCCCTAGGGTGGTGCAGAACTTAGGACTAGGAAATGGGGACAGGGCAACCCAGATCCCCACCTTCTTCCCCATCCCCACTGCGAAGCTCAGACCTTGGTGCTCAGGCTGCTGAGGGAAGAGATGGTGGAGGCACTGCTGGCCAGGCTGAGGCTGCTCCGAGGTCGGACCTCCTCCATCAATGGCTTGAAGAGAGAGAGAAAGGGGCTGTGTCTCTGCAGCTGACCCAGCCAGGGACAGAGATGGGGTCAGGTCCTTGGAGGTCGGAGGAGGCTGAGGAGAAAGAGCCTGTTGTTTTGAGATTGGGGGGCTGAGGGAGGCCATGGCCCCAGATTGCATACCAAGAGCAATGCCAAGAGAGGTGGGCGGCACTGGCAGCTGCGAGGAGGGGGCAGCTGTCTGCAGCCCAACCAGAGAATAGGGGCTCCTTTATTCCTGCCCACTGAGCTCTGGCCAGGAATGTGACCCTCTCTGTTCTTAGGGACCCGGGTCCCTGCCTCCTTCCTGCTGCCCCAGGCTACCTATCTCCTGCCCTCCTATACTCACCCCTAAACCGTCCCTTCCAGCTCCCCAAGCCAAGCCCTGCAGTACCAGGAATGTGCACCAGGCAACCCCTCCCAGCCAGGGAACTTACCCAACTCTGGGGTCCCAGTGACAGGGGAAGAGGATAGTTTGGGTGAGGGGCACCCAGTCAGTCACCAACTCCTCCGTCTCTCAGGCCCCGTCTCTCATAGCCCTTGATCTCTCTCCTCACCTGATCACTCCCCCTCTTTTTGTTCTTTGTCTTCTGTCTTGTTTTCTCAATCAATACCCCCCTCTTTTTCTCTCTCCTTCTAACACCCTCTCTTTTACACTGTCTCTCTGCACAGTCTTACCTTCCGTCTGACTGTCCCTCCGGTCTCCGTCTCTTCCAGTCCCCCACCCAATCTTTCCGCTTCTGTCCTAGTCTTTTTCTCTCAGAGTCTCCTCCCAAATCTCTATCTCATTTTCTCTGTCCTCTCTCTCTCTTTCTCTCTCTCTCTCTCTGCTCTCTGTCTTGCACTCAGTCTTCCTCGTACTCAGTCTCTTCCTCTTTTTCCCTCTTTGACCCTCCACATCTGCTGTTTCCTCCCTTTCCCTTTCGGGTTCTCCTCCTTACTTTCTCTCTTCCTTCCTCTCCCAGTTTCTCTTTCCTCTCTGCTGGTCTTTCCTTCTCTCTGCCAGCCGCCCACGCTGCTGTCTCCCCTCCCAATCCTAGCTGTCCCCGCCTCTTCTGGCCTCCCCATCACAGCCTGACCCCTGGCTCAGCTGCCCCCACGTGTGAAGGGAGGGGCTGTTCCCCCTGGACTCCTAGGTCCTCTAAGGGCTGTGTCTGGGACTCCTCAATGTTTGGAGCTAATGCCTGAATCCCAGGGATCCTGTGACTTTGCTCTGATCAGGGGTCTGGGCCATTGGCATCCTCAGGGAAATGAGGCTTGGGGCTTGCAAGGGAAGGGGACTAAGATTCATAAAACCTGGGAAGGATTGCAGACTCCCTGGTGCCTGAGAAGGTGTTGGAGTCAGGACTCCTGAGTTCTGATGAGCCAGGGGTCTTGAAGTGTAGCTTTGTTTGGTTGGGGCTGAGGATAATGGTCAGATCCCCAGGGAGGAGGTTGTCCCACATTCCTGAGTTCTGGCTAGGGCAAAGTCAAGTTTCAAACTACCTCAGATCCAGGTTAAAATTCTATTCTAAACTGAGGACAGTCCCTTCAGGAGGGAGACATGGCTCCTGGACACATTATGAGAAGCAAGATTATGGACCAGAGCAGCGAGGTATGGTAGAACCTGACTGTAATTCAGTGACTGGGGTGTCTGAGGAAGGAGGATCACAAACCGGAGGCCAGGAGGTGCATCTTAGTGAGACCCTGTCTCAAAAAATAAAAGGGGGCTGGAGGGGTTGCTCGGTGGTTGGCATGCTTACCTGGCATGCACAACTGGCATGCACAAGGACCTGGATTCAAACCCCAGCACCACATACACAACTAAGTGTTAGAGAAATAAAGGCCAGATGAAAAAATAAATAAAATTGCTTCTCTCTCTCTCTCTCTCACTCTCACACACACACACAGACAAACACACACAATATTGTGAACCAGAACTAGGGGTTTGGCTCAGTGGTAGAGCGTTTGACTAACATGTATGAGGCCCTGGGTGCCATCCTGTGTGTGCACGCACATACACACACACACACACACACACACACACACACACACAAGCATGGATCAGATAGGGAAAGAGGGCTGGGGGGTTGGAACAGAGCTTGGAGCAGAATGTCCCCTCCAATATGGAGTGCCCTCACCATATAGTTCTATTTGGGTAAGCAGAGCTTTTGCCTGTTTGCAGGAGTAGCCTTGTGTCTGCGCATGGGAAGGATCCTGAGCGCTCCATTTAACAACCATTCACCATACTTTGTATTTATTGAGCACTCACTATGTAGCAGGCACCGTTGTGGCCACTAAGAAAGCAGTAAGCCAAAGTGCCTGCCTTCACGGTGCTTACATTCTTGCTCTCCCTTGCAATCAATCCGTACTCTGCGGTGACCACCTTGGGCAAATGGTTTCTTTTCCAGCTCTCACTTTCCTCATCTGTCAAATGACAATAATAACCTGTCCCCACACCCCCAGGCTGCTGAGAAGTCCACTGGATGTGAAGGTGGGTGGCTCAGACCCCAGCACCACATATACTCCGAAGTGTTGGAGCAACGAAAGCCACATGAAAAACGAAATAAAATTGATTCTAAGTAAGTAAATATTAATAAATAAATGTTTATTTATTATTAAAAATAATTAAAATTGCAGTGGGAGCAGAGGTTGAGCGCGGGGTAGCTGCTTACGCTGGCCACGCGTTTGATTGACAGCTAGCTTGTTGGGAGGCGTGGTATTGGACATAACGCCGTGACGTCACAAACCCCGGAATCTCCGCTAGGCGTCCGCTGTTGTTTTTCCCTTTCCACGCAACGCGCAGTTTCAAAACCCCGCCTCTCGTGACGTCAGCACGTCGGCTGCGATTGACTATAAAGGTCTTGCGGGCTGCGCCAAAGCTAATTGGACCTGTTTCCAGCCCTGCGGATGATTAGATGTGAGACGCCAGGCGATTCCGCATCTGTTTGTCGCGACAGTGCTTGCGGCAGCCCTTGATACTTCGCGTCCCCGAGCCACCCGCCTGAGGGCGAGATGAACGCGCGGACCTTCCGAGCCTTCCGAACCTGCGATTGCTTCTGGCAGCCCGAGCCGGCGCTCCTGCCTCCTGGTTGACGCTGAAATTCTTAGCCGGTGAGTAAGGGATCAGAGCGCCTGGGGCCCCAGAGAGTTGGTGGATGGAGGCCAGACTCCTGATCAATAATGAAGTGAGATTAGGGGGCTGGTGTGTAGCTCAGTGGTTGAACACTTGCTTGGCATATGTCATGTACTGGGTTCAGTTCCTCTCACCTCCAAAAATAATGAGGGATTGGACTTTTGGTTCCAAGACAGGAGTCGTGGGCAAGGAGGGCCTGGGAGCCTGGATTCCTAGGTCTGGGGAGAGGTGGGATGGGGGTGCCAACTCCTGATCTGGAAAAGTAGACTGGGGGCCCAGATTTAGTCAGTAGAAGGGGTTGGAAGTCTGGAGTCATCAGCCTCAGGGAGAATGGGTCTGGGAGCCAGATTCTTGGGTCCCCAGTGAAAGAATTGGGGATCAGAATGTTTTGAGGGTCCAAGGGAGGAAGGTGATTTATCCATCTTCAGGAGGGTAAGAGAACTGGAGACTATGATTTTGTCCCCAAGGGGAGCCAGTAAAACATCTTTGTTCTTGGGACTGGGAAGACCAGATCTGAAAAGAAGGTGGGGCTCAAGATTTGGACCCTAGGATCTAATGCTGCTGGGGGGCCCAGATCCTGGGTGTTGAGAAGGGAAGGGACAGATGGGCGTGGCTGGGATTAGGAAGGAATCTGGGGCAGGGATTCTCATGTTTCTATTCATTGTGTTGTTATTTCCTACTGCTATGACTCAGGGTCATGCCCAAACACCATTCCCTAAATGGCTTCTAAATTCTATTTCCTTTTCTCCTTCCTTTTTTTCAGCCCAGATGGCCCCGGCCCAAGTGCCGCATCACAGCACCCCCTGGAGGGAGGCCCACTCCTTCTACCTCCTGTCCCCACTGATGGGCTTCCTCAGCCGGGCTTGGAGCCGCCTGAGGGGCCCTGGACCTCCAGTGCCCTGGCTTGAGGAAGCAGTAAGAGAAAATCAGGTAGAAAGTGGCCTGGAGGGAGAAGTGAAGGCTCCCGAGGCCATCTCCCATGGTCCCTGGGGCAGGCATCCTCAAGGGGAGGCCAGAGACTGTAGAGTACCTGAAGTGGATGGAGAAGCAGCCCTGGGGCCCTGCCTTCAGCCAAAAGCCAGAAGTTCCCCTCCTGAAGCTTGGGGACTTTCAGATGATGAAGAGCATAGTGAGGAAGATGCAAACATCGTCCCCAAGGAGCAGGGAAGGGAATTTACTGATGGCCAGCCAGTGCCCCTGCACCCCAGCCTGCTGATAAGAGCCCTGCGAAGTTCTGATAACAGCCTTGGGGAGGAGGAAGCTGAAGGAGAGGGAGCTGCTGAGGGAGTGATCGAGTTCTCCTGTCCTTCATCACACTGGGAGCCTTGTCCAGTGCAGGAGAAGGGGGATGAAAACCCTATTGAAAGAGAAGCCCCTGCCTCTACTTCCCCTGCATCTTCAGGATCTAAGCTCAGCAGGTGTGTGCACTGCCCCGGGGAGGAAGAGGATCTAGCCACGGAGGAAAAGGGAACAGAGAACAAAGATGACGAGACGACCTCCATTTCCCCTTCATTGTCGGGCTCCAACTCCAGGGTTTGGAAATGCTGTTCAGGAGAGAGGCCTAGGGAGAAGGGCAGAGAGGCCCATGAGGCAGCTGCCCCAGATCTGTGCTCGGTTCCAGCCCAGAGGTGCCTGCTTGGGGTCTGGGAGTATCAACCCCGTAACACAGAGGAAGAGGATGATGACAGTGCTTCAGGGGCAGCTGAGAAGGGAGAAGCCATGGGTCCTGCTTCCATCTGTTCTACCGGTGCCTCCACGAGGGCCTGTGTGTGTCGGCCAGGGGAGGACACAGAGGATGAGAATTCAGGATTAGCTAATGAGGAGAGAGAAGAGGCTTCCTCTCCCACCCCTGCTACAAGTGCCTTCTTGAAGGCCTGGGTGTACCATCCTGGTGAGGACACAGAGGAGGAAGAGGACAGTGACTGGGAATCAGCTGATGAGGAGGGAGAAGAGGCTTCCTCTCCCACCCCTGCTACAAGTGCCTTCTTGAAGGCCTGGGTGTACCATCCTGGTGAGGACACAGAGGAGGAAGAGGACAGTGACTGGGAATCAACTGAGGAGGAGGGAGAAGAGGCTTTGTCTCCCACCCCTGCTACAAGTGCCTTCTTGAAGGCCTGGGTGTACCATCCTGGTGAGGACACAGAGGAGGAAGATGAGTGTGAGCAGAATGAGGTCACAGGAGGTGATCCAGAAGCAGGCGAGGAAGGGGAAGCGGCCTGGGGCCAGTGTCCCTCCCTTCAGGCTCAGAGTGCCCACCTATTACTACCTGGAAAGGAGACAGAGGAAGAGGAAAATGTTGAGGAATGGGGAGAAACTGAGTCCAGCCCCTTCCGAGTGGCCATCTACTTACCTGGAGAGAAGCCACCACCTCCGTGGGCTGCTCCTAAGTTGCCCCTCCGACTACAAAGGCGGCTCAGGTTGTCCCAGACCCCCACCCAGGATCCAGACCCTGAGGCTCCCCTGAGAGCCAGAAAGGTAGGTGCTGAGGGCCCATTCTTTTTCCCCCTAGTGTTAGGGATTGAACCCAGTATTGCACGTAGGGCCCGGACTTTGAGTCAGAGAGGAGGGGGCTGGGAGCTGGAACTCTTGTCTAGGAGGACGGGCTGGAAGCCGGGACTCGGGGTCCCAGGTGCTTTGCAGCGGCTTGCGTAGGAATTCTGCTGGGAGAACTGTGTAAACCGTGTCGCAATCCTCTGTAAGCGGCTGGGGCCCCTGTGTGGGGAGGAGGCAGCCACAGGAAGCAACCCTTCCCCCCTGAGTCAGCTGGGAGCCTGCAGGCACGTGACTAGCCAAACAGCGCGCGCTGCTGTGGAGCTTTTTCTTTCTTTTGGCCACCCTGAGTCCCCATGTACTTCTGTCTGTCTGTCCTCAGGTACGCTTCTCCGAGAAGGTCACCGTGCATTTCCTGGCCGTCTGGGCAGGCCCGGCCCAGGCCGCCCGCCGGGGCCCCTGGGAACAATTCGCTCGGGATCGCAGCCGCTTTGCCCGCCGCATCGCCCGAGCACAGGAGGAGCTGGGCCCCTACCTCACCCCTGCCTCCCGAGCCAGAGCCTGGGCACGCCTCGGAAACCCACTCAGTGCTTGGGCCCCCACACCTGCCTCTACCCAGGCCTCATCTTCCGCCTCGGACCCTGGCGGGGCTGCAGCTCAGGCCACGCCCCCTCCCACCCCTTCCAGTGAAGCACCCGCTCTTTGCCTGGACCTCAGTGGAAGGCGTGGCTAAGCCCAAATGGTTGCCTGTTATTTATTTTTTTTATTAACGTATTGGTTTATTTAAGGAATAAAGCCTTTTGATTTGTAGTGAGCAATGTCTCTGTGTGTTCTGGCAGTACCCTACTCCTGGATGTCTGATAGGGCAGGGAATGAAGGGTTGCTGGATTGAGTAGTTTTTCCTTTGGCATCTGGCTGAATTTTATTAAACTTGGGACTATCATCTCCCCAGGAGGGCTGGAGGCTTGACTTGCCCAAAAAAAAGCTTAAGCTCCTGTCTTTCTACCTCCCTGGTGTTTTGTTTTGGGGGTCTTTTGTACCAGGGATTTAACCCAAGGGTGCTTAACCACTGAGCCACACCCCTAGCCTAATTTTTGTATTTTGTGAGACAGGGTCTCACTAAGTTGCTGAGGCTGGCTTTGAAATGGAAACCCTCCTGCCTCCGCCTCCTGAGCTGCTGGGATTACACATGTGCCACCATGCCTGTTTCCCTGGTGTATTAAAGCCCAATTTTCTGCAGTCTTTACATTCTCTTGACTACTATGTTCCTCAAAACTTTGTTGCCTGATTTCAAACTTATAAGCCCTGTGTCCACTGTTTTCTTATCTGTAATGTTATCTACCGACTTTACATACCTTACGGGATTGTGGAACCCCAAAGGAGTTAAAGCATCAGCTAGCTAAGTAACTATGGTCACACTCACTATGCAGGTCTTCTATTACCCACTCAAGTTTATAGGGACAGCTCAGAACCCTTCTTTGTGTTCACAGGATCTCTCCAGTTAGAACAAGGGTGAGGTGAAGTTCCAGCCTCCAACCCTGCCTTCTCCACTGACTCCCTAGATTCTGCCATAGTATACTTTCATTTTCCTAAGCCCACCACACTCCTTTCCTGCTTTAAGGCCTTTAGATGAGCTCTTCCTGCTGCTTAATGTTCCCGCCAGACCCCTCCTGCTCCGCTAGTTTAGCCTGACTTTTCACATCCTGTATGACTCATTTTTAGAGTTGCTCTGCTCTGAACTAAGATTGTGGCTACATGTGCTTTTCTGAGCTTTCGCCGTTTTTGTTCAGGGTCCATCTCTCATAATACCTGCGAGCACTACAGGAACAGGTGCTGCTATACATCCCACTCTCTAAAACACAGGACTAGACATGCAGGCAGCATCTAACAAGTATTGGTGCTGGGTGTAGTGGCTCAGACCTGTGATCCCTGTGACTCAGGAGGCTGAGGCAGGAGGATCACAAGTTTGAGGCCAGCCTTGTCAACTTAGGGAGACCTTGTCTTAAAACATAAAAGGGACTGGGGATGTGGCTCAGTGGTAAGTGTCCCTGGGTTCAATCCCCATAATATTGATGCGGGGCTTTTGAGATGAGGCCGGATTCTCTGCTCCCGCTGGTGAATGGAGTCTGGGCCTTTACAGATCTTTCTACTCCCGCTGGTGAATGGAGTCTGGGCCTTTACAGACTCTAACAGCCAAAACAGCACGCTTTTAGTGTTTGCAGCCATTCCCAGTTAAAACTGGGAATTTGGGCTGGCCGCAGGTGTCTGCAGCCGAAAGTGTTAGCACCTCCCCAGCTAACAGCTGGGTGTTGCAGCCCTTGGTGTGGTGGAAATTCATCCCGGGAATTCGGCGCCAATCTCCTGGGTTCTTGTCTCGCGAATTTGAAGAATAAAATCCACGGACAACCACGGAAGGAGGAGTAAAAGGAGTAGGATTTATTTAGGAAGAAGAGCAGAGACTCCGCAAAGCGGAGGGGTACCTGGAAGCAGGACACCGTCTAATGGAGGTTAGGCCAGAGGTTATATTGATTTGGGGTATGAGCATAATTAACACTCATGCAAAGCAGGCATTGAGAAATGCATCAACTCCATTGGTCAAAATCTATATAAAATAGGCATGGAAACTGGTCAAGAGCACCTTTGGTTAAAACAAAAGGTGGCAAATACTTCCTAGTATCCACCTGTGACCACCCCCATCTTAGGGACTAGGGTGAGCCTCAAGGTCTTTTTGCATTTGAATGCCCTGAGCATGCCCTGTCAATCACTCTCTGCCTCTGCCAGCTAGCTCTTGATAGGGGCCCTCTGTCCTAACTACCTAGCCATTTCACTGTCTCGCCTAAACCGTCTCAATATGATGTATATATATATACCATGGAGTTCTACTCAGAAGTTAGAAACAAAGAAATCACAGCCTTTAAAGGTAAACAGATGGCGATGGAAGAAATCATGCTGAGAAGTTAGCCAAATCCAGAGAGTCAAGGGTCCAATATTTTCATTCATTTGTGGAGGCTGGAGCTAAACCCAGGCCTGTGTGAAAATTACCTCGTGTATTAGACCCAACAAAGGCGTAGCAGCACATAATCTAGGGCAATCATAGACATGTGTCAGGGAGGAGGAGGGAGGGGGCAGGGAGGAGAGGGGAGAGGGAGGGAGAATAGGGAGAGATCTAGCAGATAACTCGGGTTTAAGAATATATGCATATCATTACTTTATATGCATTTATGATTGTACAATTACTCAATTTCTTAATAAAAAATAAAATAAAAAAAATAGGGCTGTAGCGGTGACTCAGCGGTTAGGGCGCTTGCCTAGCAGGCCCAAGTACACGAGTTTGAACCCCAGCATCACGTACACAATGAAGTGTTGGAGCAATGAAAGTCACACGAAAAACTAAATAAAATTGATTCTCTCTTTCTCTCTGTGTGTGCCTCTTTCTTTAAAAATAATAATAATAATACTAACTACCGGTGATAAGAAAGTGCGAAAGGGCTGGAGTGGTGTCTCAGTGGTTACGGTGCTTGCTTGACAGGTGTAAGGACCCATATTTGAACCCCAGCACCACATACACAACGAAGTGTCAGAGCAACGAAAGCCACATGAGAAGCTAAATAAAATTCTTTCTCACTCACTGTCCCTCTCTCTCTTAAAAAAAGAAAGAAAAGAAAAGAAAAAAGAAAGTGTAAAAGAAGCTGGGCATGGTGGTGCCCACCTGTAATTCCAGCAGCTCAGGAGGCTGAGGCAGGAGGACTGCAAGTTCAAAACCAGCCTCAGCAACTTACCAAGGCCCTAAGCAACTTAGCTACAACCTGTCTCAAAAAAAAAAAGGTTGAGGATATAGCTCAGTGGTTAAACGCTTCTAGGTTCAATCCCTGGTACCCAAGGGAAAGAAAAAAAAAAAAAACTGGGGATGTAGCTCAGTGGCAAAGCACCTGGGTTCAATCCCCTATACAAAAAGAGAAAAAAGGACGAGGCAGCGGCGGCATGTTGGGCTCCTTCTCTAAGCTTACCGGCACAGAAGCTAGTGAGGGAATGGTATTTTATTGAGTTACTCACACGCCAGTTTCCCATCGAAACTGGACAAGCAGATAGCGAAAGCTTGGAGCGGACAAAGCGGGAACCGGAAGTCCATAGTGAACATATCTGGGGCCACGCGGCCAAACTGGAGAACCAGGTAGTCCGCTAAGGAGGAAAGGCAACAACTCAGTCTTAACCAGACCCCCTCATGTCCCTGTGTCGGAGCTGCAGAAACCAACGACTCCTAAGAAGCATGTAAACCCTCCGAGGGCCGTGTAAACTACAATTCCCAAGAGGCTTTGCAGCCGCAAGGCGTCTGCACCACCCAGAGAAACGCTCAAGGGCTGATGGGAGTGGTAGTTCTGGCGCGCTCCCGCCCCCTGGCCCAGGTAAGGCGGCTCCCAGGAGCTCACGGTCTTCCGGGTGGACGATCTGGAAGTTCTTGACCGAGGCCCGAGTGACTCGACCGTGGAAATTAAGCACGTAGGCGCCGCTCTCGTCGCTCCAGGACGGGCCCTTGTTTTGCAGCAGGACCAGCCCCTGGCTGGCCCCTCGTTGGAGGCGATTCAGTAGCGACTCTTGCTCCTAGAAGGACAAATAGGGGGCGTGGTTTGTTAACTTCCCCCCCTCGGCCTCCCTTGGCCTCCCCATGCAGGTGTCTGGCAAAGTCCTTCCGAGTCTTCGTGCGACTCGCAGCGACGGCTGCCCTGCCCTTCCTTTTTTGGCCCAGCGATCTCCCCACCGTGAGGACTCACTTTTTGTGGCTGGATGGTGATTCTTCGGTCGTGGCTGTCCGTACCTGGGATGATCACAGTCATTTTCCGAGGCCCCCGGAAGCCCAGGACGTTGGTCTCCTGGAAGTATTACATTCCAGTTAGCCTGGCTTTTCCTTCCCAACAGTTTTGTCCTGCCCCATATTAACGCATTAGTTCATTCTCCTCTCTCCTTTCCCCAGCCCCAGGGACACTCACGTAACACACGACTCCTAGCTCCTCTCTGATCGGTTCAGTTGCTGGCACAATATGCTTTCGGTCGGGATTCGTTCCGTTGTTGAAGATGATGAACTTGGTGCCCAAAACATTGGATCTGCTCCCGGGGGACAGTCAACAGAATAAAAATAAAAACAGTTGTTACTCTTTGGCTGTAAGTGCTTTCCCAGATCAATCCTCTAGGTAAAAATCATGTTCCCTGTATCCAAGGTCCCAGTCCTCTCTTTCTTTGTGACCCATGTGTTCAGTCTCCTGCTTTGGCTCTTGAGGAACCCTATTCCCTGCGGGGTGGGATAGTGCACACCTGTATCCCAGCAACTTGGGAAGCTGAGGCAGGAGGATCACTAATTCAAGGCTGGCTTGTGAGATCCTGTCTCCAAATTTAAATAAACAAACAAGTATAAAGGGCTGGGGGATGTAGCTAAGTGGTAGAGAAAGCACCCCTAGGTTCAATCCCCACTACTACAAAAACAAAAAAAATAAAAGGAACCCTCTTCCCTCCAGGATACAAGAACTCACACATCCTAGATCTCTGCTCCCACAGGAACTTAGGGATCCCAGCCTCTGACCTCTCAAGTAATTTGTCTTACATGTTAGCCTGTGCTTTATAGTATCAGAATCTTTTGGCTTTTTTCTTCCCAAACCCATGGATATACAACCTGTAGAACTACAAAACCCAGTTGGGTGTGGAGGAGCATGCCTGTAATCGAAGTGACTGCTGAGAATGAGGCAGGAGGATCACAAATTCCAGGCCATTCTCAGCAACTTAGTGAAGCCCTAAACAATTTAGTGAGACCCAGTCTCAAAATAAAAAATAAAAGTGGCTGGTGTTGTGGCTCAGTGGTTAAGCACCACCGCTGGGCTCAATCCCTGGTCCAAAAATAAAAGACTGGAGATGTAGTTCAGTGGTAATGTACCCTGGGTTCAATAAACAAACAAATCCCCCAAAACTACAAAATCCACCAGGTCCTAAAGTAGGTGGAACCTCTGCCCTGTGCCCTGTTGGGAAATGTAGTCCCACTTGTCCCCTTTTTTCCCAGGCTCCCTACCACCTGTTTCCCGCTATACACCTGGGCTCTGCCCACCTGACTTTGCCCACAAAGTTGTTCCCATCCCGAGACAGGTCTTCGGGGTCAAGGGAAATGAGATAATTAGAGGTTTTGCTTCTTTTTCTCTTTCGCCCAGCCAGGAGGAAGTGCTGCGGATAAAAGGAATAGCCCATCACAATGGAGTTCTGGTATCTGGCTAGAGATAGGAGTCCAAAGACAAGGAAATGTCATGTGTCATTACAGAGGAGAGGGTAATGGCACAGGAAGCGTCCCAGAACTTGCTGGGAGATTCTCCTTGAAGGAAACCAATCAGCTGGGCCCTGAAGGGGAGCGATACATCTTAATAGCTCCCCCTTTTCCTTTGCTAATGAACCCTGCACTGAAGCTGAGCTCAGTCAGGGCTCCACGTTGGAGAATGGGGGAAAGCCTTAGCTTTGAACAGGACTCTGGTAGACGTTTCATCCAAGAAAAGCCAGTCTGGCTCTGTGTAGGAAAAAAGGCTTTTTTTCTAGGAGAAATACAGTACCCAGAAGAAAGAGTTGAGACCTCTCTTTCTCCCAGATTGGGTAAGGCCAAGAAAACTCTGTGAGTGGCCCAAGAAGGGGCCAATAAACCTAAAGAGGGGTGAAATGGGTGGAGGCTTTGGACCCTGAGAGGGTATGGCCTGACTTTGAAAAAATCAGGCCCAAATCTGGAGTGGACACGACTTGTTTCCAGCATTGGTAGTACTTAGCCAAAATGCTCAATAAGGAAAGGACTAGAGTTCTGGGGCGGGGAGCGGGGCTTGGTTGGTTGACAGGTCCTAGCTTTGTGACAGCAAGGCCTGGATTCGTGAAAATCTGGCCCCTGCTCACAAACGAGTAGGACTTGCACGGGCTGTGGGGCCTTAGGACCCCAAGGGGGTGGATCGCACCTTCCGGCCGTCGGCCACCTCCAGGTAGAGGAAATAGATGGGGAACATGCCCTTGTCTACGCCATGTTTGTCGCGGCTGATGCAACACTGCACCACCTGGCCCCGCAGCGCCGGCCGCAGGACGTAAGCCTCCAAGTCCTCCCCCAGCCAAGGGCCTGGGGTGCGGGTTAGCAAGCCAGTCAGGTCCTCCGCGTAGGGGCTGCCAGTGCAGCCCTCGCCTTCCGGGACCTCGAACACCTCCTTGGCCGCAGCTGAGGAGCTCGTCCCTGCAGACTCCTCCAAACCCTCTTTCATTTCTTCCACATCTTCTCCCTAGCACAGGCGTCAAATTCAAATCAGCCCTAGCCTTTGTCAACAGCTGATTGGCTGTACCCGCCGTCACTCGCCTATGGCTTCTACTTATTTCTTTCTTTTTTTGTAATGGAAATTGAACCTAGGATCGCTTAACCACTGAGCAACATCCGAGCCCTTTTCTTTTACTTTTTATTTTGAAACAGGGTCTAAGTTGCTTAGAGCCTCGCTAAATTGCTGAGGCTGGCCTTGCTTGTAGTTGCGATCCTCCTGCCTCAGTCTCTGGAGTCGCTGGGATTACAGGAATGTGCCCCTGGTTTCTGCTTATTAATCAAGCATCTGGGCCTGCCCACCAGGTCAATCCCTGAACTTCTGTTGATTGGCTGACACTCCTGTTTCTCCTGCGACCACGCCCACTCCGTCTACTGATTCTGATTGGAGAATTCCTTTGATAGCCCTGCCCATTCAGCTAAAACCCATATTGGTCTGGACACGCAATACCGCCCAGATCTAACCAAGTGAAAGCATCTGCAGAATTTCTGTCAAACCAAAATGGAGTTGGGGCTCTGCGTTCTCAAGCTGCTGCCTTTAAAAGTCACCAACTGCAGCCACATTCCCCACCACCACTACCAACAACTGGGTCTTGAATCCAGTGGTTCCATCACTGAGCTACATCCTGAGTCCTTCCTATTTTTATTTTGAGACAAGGTCTCACTAAGTTTTCCGATCTGGCTTTGAACTTGGCGACCCTCCTGCCTCAGATTCCTGAGTAGCCATGATTACAGGCAAGGACCTCCTGAGAGCAGAGGTTATTTTAACAGTCACGCCCACATCAAGTCAAAATCTTCCAGTTTGACAATCCTCTAGAATTCTCTAGCATACACAAAGCCTATGCTAGCTTGATCACAACAGGCTTCTGAATAGTTCTGTCCGCTAGGGAAAGGGGAGAAAAGATGTCTGATTGGGCTGCAGATTTTATCCCCACCCTCCCCATATGGTCCAAGGCTGTCCCCTTCTCCTCTTCCTAAATCCTCAGTAGCTGTTTCTCCTCTCACCTTGCGGAATGCCAAGCCTCCGTGTCCCTGGTCACCATCCATTCCAGGGTTTGGTCCCAGACTGGGTGCCTCATATTCATCTTGGACATCCTGGAATTCATTGTGGTCTTCTTCACTGGCTCCTAAGTGAGATAAGCAGCCAGGGACTGAAGTCAGGATGCCTGGGTTCCAGGAGTTTGGGGCCAAGCTCATCATCAGTGTTAGCTAGCTGAGACCAGAGTTCCAGGGTTCTCACCCAGTGCCTACTCATTACTTATCTCCCTCGTGTCCTCTTCCTCCTCTATGTACCTGGTGGTTTAAAAAGGCTGAGGAGTTTCTGACTGCTCTGATCCCAAGGACAGGGAAGAATTAGAGCCCCCCACACTCCCAGAGCTGGGAATGGACTCCAGGGCATTGGACATGCTAGGCCACATGCTCTACCACTGAGCTTTACTCCTCTCTTTTTCTTGTCCCAAAAGCAGCATCAGAGAGATTGAGGAATTAAGATGGGGTGGAGTTTGGGATGCTCGTGGAGAGTCCTGTCATTGAAATTGATGGCTCACATTAGAATAAAAGGAACGAAAGTTTGAAAATGGGACTACCGTATGAATGACCCTTAAAAACTTGCTAAGTGAAAGAAGGTAGACACAAAAGACCACATACTATGTGATTCTATTTATATGAAACATCCAAAATAAACAAATATAAAGAGATAGAAAGCAGATTAGGGGTTTTATTAGGGTGACTGTTAAGGGGTACAGGGTTTTGTTTTGGGGTCATGAATATGTTCCAAAACTGTGGTAATGGTCACACAACCCTGAGTACACTAAAAACCATGGAACTGTAAACTTGACATAAGTGAATTATATCGTTACTCATTAAAAGCTATTACCAAATAAAGAAGGATGAATTGCCCCATGGATCTGGGGGCTAGATTTCACCAGCATGTCCCTGAAATTACCAGGCTGTCGTCGGGCTGGCCAACCCCTGCGACAAGTTCCCAGAGGCTCCTTATAGGATGGGAAGGATTCAGGAAAATCTTCCATGAAGACTTCCTCCAACTCTGGATCGGAACTGTCTGGGAGAAAGAATAGGCAGGCAGGAAGGCTGGAGAGCAGGTTTCCTGCAAATGTATTGGGGAAGATAGGGCTGGAGACTGATTATTAGATGATGTAGGAGGAGGTTCAGGACTTGAACTCCTTGGTGTTAGGGAGGTGGGGGTGGGATCCTGAACCCCTGAGCCTTTTGAAAAGCAAGGGTAGGGATTTCAGCCTCCTGAGTCGACCAGAAAGCAAAGTTCTGGAGGACTCGAGGTTACCTGCTTCTGTAGGTGACGCCAGGGGGCCGTGCTTGCAGCTGCCATCTCCCCCACAGATCAGGGTGACTGGGGCACTGTGGACACCGGAGCGCAGATGCGCCTCTGGCACATTCTCTTGGAGAAAAGGGTTCCCAAGGCCTGGGAGAAGGTGCAGCGAGGTCCATTAAAACGATCTACCAATTCTGGTTCTCGGTGAAGAAAATTTGCTCCCTCACTGGGCTTCCAGGCATTGGCCAATCCACTGATGACCCAAACCCTCAGACCTCCTGAACTCTAACTTCATCCCAAGGCTCAAACACAGACAGGCTGCTAAACTGCGGCAGGCTCAGTGCCTAAACAATCCTATGCCAGGCTCTTATAGTTTCTCAAGAAATGCAGGTTCAAAGACAGCCTCAGCAACTTAGCGAGACACTGTCTCAGAATAAAAAATAGAAAGGGCTGGGGATGTGGCTCAGTTGTTAAGGTCCCTGGGTTTAATCTCTGGCACCAAAAAAACAAACAAAAACTTGGTTTCTAAATTACCCAAGCGCTGAGCTATGGTACGGTGCTTGCCTAGCACGTGCGAGGTCATGGGTTCTTTCTTCGGTACCGCAAAATTAATTACGCAAGCCGGAACCCCACTCTACCTGGAGGTCCTCCTGACCTCCAGGGCTGAGCCTTAGCATTCTCTGAGCGACCCCGGCTCTCCCTGGCTCCGCCCCCGCGCTCTCCCAGGCCCAATCACCGGATTCTCTTGGGTCCCACCCCCCCAATTGCATCAAGCCCTGCCCCCGCCGTCTCACGCCCAGTTCTCAAGCGCTGCTGAGCTCATCCACCCCCGCCCTGCGCCCCAGCAGTAAGCTCTGCCCTGAGCTCCTGCTCATCCCTACCCCTACATCAACTCCACCACTGAGCCTTCAGGGCCGCTCCTTACCGCTGTCACTCAGGAAGAGCTCCTCTCGCCGCCTGGGTCGCCGGTGCCACAGGGAAGCATCAGGATTGGCTTGAACCATGAGGGGCTCCTGGCGTTTCCGTCGTTGTTTCTTCTCAAACAGCCGCCACTGAGGGAACAGGAGGCGCGTGGGGCAAAGGGAGGAAGACAGGGCCAGGTGGAGACCGGTGGGAGAGCCCGTGAGCCCCTCTTCCCCCAGGACCTAGGCATCCTGCCCTCTAGAATTCGTGGTCCTTAGAAATTTTGGCGTTTTATCAACAGGGTTTGCTTTCCGAATTCCTGTTTTCTCGTTTCCCGGAGAAAAGGGTTCTCAAGGCCTGGGAGAATTGTGAGGAACCTAGAAGTCTCTAAACTTGAGATTCAGAGGGACTGTGATTAGCTTGGGCCCAGCAAGTCCTGCGGATGGGGCTTCTGAGGACGTTTGGAAGGTGGAAGAGTAGGGATGGCAAGATTCCTGGGCACTGGTACCTGCTGTTCCAGCTTCTGCAGCCTTAGAGCAGCAAGTTCATCCCCCAAGGTCCTGAAAGAAACACAGGTCTGTGGTGACAGCAAGCAGGGCACCTCCCTTACACAAGAGCTCCTCCCTTCCATCCTGCACCTGACCAACTTGGGTTCTGAGAACATGTGAGGTCACAGAGGTGCAGAACCCAAACTGCTCAACCAGTTCTGAAGATCTTTTTCCCAGAACTGGGTCCTCTAGAATCCAGGAATAGAGGGATCTCAGGCTCTTGCTGTCTCAGGACTCTGGAGTCTAAGCCCCCACCCCTCCTATTTCAGACCAGTAGTCCCCTCCCTATAGAACCCAGGAGTTCAGGTCCCCCAGTCCCTTCCTTGGTTATGAGGTCAAGCGGAAAGATCGTGTGTACAGGCACAATCAGTTTCCGCTTCCACCTCCACCCCATCTCTGCCCCTTTAGTTTCCCCACTCACTCTCTCTTCCATGTGTCATGCTCCCGAGACATTCTGAAGAAGCAAGAACATTAAGTTGGGCCCTAGATCCAACATCCCAGTTGAGGCTGCCCTTCAACACCTGATCCTAAACCTTGATTTCTCTCCTGGACCTAGGCAGCCCAAATTGCAGCATCCCTGACTGAATGAGACCCAGTAGTCTGTTTCCAGCTTTCTCACCTTCAGGAACCCAGAAACCCAGTTTTTTCTCCCCAAATATCTAAGTCTCCCCTGCACCCAGGCATCAAGGCTTTGGGCCCCAAACACCTGACCTTCAGTGGTCCCAGACCCGCAGAGCCCACCTGCCTGGGATTCTGGAGACACCCTCTCAGCCCTCCTGCTTGGAGAGCTACTCACATTCGTTCCTCAATCAGCTCCCTCTCTGGCCAACCTTTGTTTTGGTACTAGGGATTGATCCCAGGGGCACTTAACCACTGAGCCACATTCCCAGACCTTTTTATTTTTTATTTTGAAAAAGAGTCTCGCTAAGATGCTCAGGGCCTCGATAATTTGCTGAGGCTGGCTTTGAACTTGGCGATTCTTCTGCCTCAACCACCCAAACCGCTGGGATTACAGGCATGCGCCACAGCGTCCTCTCTGGCCAAACTTTAAACATACCTGACCCTCTCTTTGGGAGCTGGGGACCTAATCTCTGAGTCTCTGGGAAGTAGGCAGGATAAGAAAAAGGGCTAAGAGTGAGGGGGATTCTCTCTAGGCCCTGCCTTAGTTCCTGCTCTCCTTGTCCCCCGTGCTCCACTTTCAACAAAGCAATGACCCCAGGTCACTCCTGCAGCCAGGCAACCCCGCTCCAGGCGTTCTAAATTGGAACGACGTGCGGGTATTTCTTAAAGGGACCAGAGAGAGGCCTCTTCACAGTCTCGCTCCCTTGTAAGAAATTTATAAGGTGGCTGTGCAATTGCGTCTAAGTTTTAACTTGCAAGCACTTGTGAGGCGGACATAAATGGGAAAACTACAACTCCCATGAGGCCAAGACGTCCGCGGAAGCAGACTCATTTTTTCCCCCCTGAGCCTGCAGGGAGTTGTAGTTCTGTTTGAAGGTCGGCTCTGCTTGCCTACAAGGCAGGAAATTTGCGTCAGGAGGTGGAGCTTGCAAGACAGGAGCCAGCGCTTTCGAGAATAAAGTGCGATTTCGGTAAGGGGCGCAAGCGTGGACCAATCAAGCTCCCGGGGCTGGTCCTCTGCGGGGGGGAGTGGGCGTGGCCGAGGAGGGAAATCACCAGAAACTCTCCGGAGGTCCTTGCCCGGGAAAACGCCCTCTGCAGTGGACAGAGGTGAGGGTCCGGGGTTCTAGATTCCGTTGTTGGGGAGGACGCGGGCCCGAGGGCTGGAACACTGAGTCCTGGATGAGGATGGGCTGAGTGCTGGTACTTCTAGATCCTGGGGAAAGAGGAGGCTGGGGGCCTGGACTCTGGGGTCTGGGGGAGGCGAGGGTCAAGATCCTGGAGCCTCAGTCTGAGAAACAAGGATGTTGGGAGCCAGGACTCCAGGGTCTGAGGACTCTGATTCCTGTGTCGGAGGAAGGGAAGGCTAGAGGCCTGGTACCCCGGGTCACACGTAACGAAACGCTTTGACTCTTATTCTTGGAAGTGGGGTCGGCGCCCTGGGGTTGCGCTCCTCGGCCCAGGGGACGGGGAGGCTTGGGATCGACATTCATTATCCAACTCTCCCCCCCTGCCCCCTGCCAGACCACGCCGCCATGGGTCTCATTCGGCCCCACAGAGTCCTCCTCCCGCGGCTAGCGCTGCTGCTGCTGCTGTATGCGGTGCTGGCCGTGCTGGCTGTGCCCCTGGAGCGGGGTGCGCCCAACAAGGAGAGC
>PVKS010021864.1:0-34544 GCA_004027875.1 Aplodontia rufa | reverse complement strand
CATACTCAGACTTGTAGGGGTTGTATATTTTCTCTCATATGTGGAAGTTGGAGAAGAAAAAGGAAAACACAGGTGGGGAGTGGGGATCTCATGAAAATCAAAGGGAGATCAGTAGAGGAAAGGGATCAGGGAATGGGAGGTGGGAAAGGAGGGGAAGGGCTGGGGAGTGATGTTGCCAAATTATATTGTTATGTTGTATACAAGAGATCAGTAGAGGAAAGGGATCAGGGAATGGGAGGTGGGAAAGGAGGGGAAGGGCTGGGGAGTGATGTTGCCAAATTATATTGTTATGTTGTATACAAGTATGAAAATATAATAACAAATTCCATCATTAGTATGACTAAAATGCACCAATATAAATGTGGAAAAAACAGAATAAGATTATCAACAGCATGTCAATTGGGGGAAAAATTGAGAGAGGAGCTAGAGGTGGTAAGTTTTCCAAATGAAAACCAGCATTCATAGTTGTTGAAAATTTGGTATGCCTTTCCACAGAAAGCTAGTCAGATAGCTTTTGCTATATGTGACTAGAATTATACTAGACATTGTTATATTTTTGCCATGTAATTATCACTCAATTTCCTGGAATCTCAAAGCAATATCTTAGTAAGGAAAGTGTGGTCTAATGGGAAACAATAGGTCCGTAGAGGACCGTGGTGTATGTGGAAAATACAAATAGAGTTATTTGTTTCTGATGAGAAGCTTTGTATATGCCACTTTCCCTGTGGGTGCCAGGCATTTTGCTGACATAGGGTTTAGAGATTTGAAAATGTTTGGAGGATGAAATCAAGAAACAGCGGTAAAGAAGGAAGTGGAAGGAAAATACTAGCTTTTTTCATAAGTCAACGACAGTTTAGAAATGGAGCTGAGTGTCTTGCTGCAGTTTCTGTGGCTTAACCTAATGTAACAACTATTTTCATCAGTGACACCATTGACTTCACTATAAGGTTGCCATTTTTGTCATTTCGAATAATGCTGTAATGAGTACCCTTAAACCAATATCCACACTCTGTTCTTTTTATCTCTATGTTCAAGCTATCCAAAAAAGTGATCTGTGAGCCTGAGGTTGCATCACTTTCAAGATCAACTGATAATGTCAGATTGCTCTTATTTTTGCTGCACTTGGGCTTTAACCCCAGGGCTTCGCAAATGCTAGGCAAGTGCTCTAGCACTCATCTAATCCCCAGCCCAACAAATTGCTTTTTTTGGGGGACAGCATGAAAACATTCTTTTTCTTTCTTTTTTTTTTCATTCGTTCAACATAGTCATACATATTGGAGGGAATTGTTGTAACATATTCATGCATATACGGATATTGACAAAGTAAGTTAAGGCCGATCCTAGTCCAAGTTCTCCCCCATTTTACCACTCCCTGCTCCCACATCTCCCCTACTTTACCCCCCATGTTATAGATAGAACTAAGCCTAATAATGTGTATTAATTTTTGAATTTTCTGATCCTTTTTGCCTGCCTATAAGTAGTTGGTCTTCTCATGGGAGTCAAGGGTTCCCAGCTGCATTGATAACCCCCCTAATTGCTCCCTCCAGCTGCATTGATAATCCCCCTAATCTCTCCCTCCCCACCCTGCCCTCTACTCTCTCCCTCTAGCTTCATGGTTATGGTTTCCCCTGCTTATATAAAAATTCACCTATTTTGAGTTTATTTTTGAGCTTAGCTAACTTTCAATCTGTCTTAGATTTCACTCTAGCTTCCACATATGAGAGAAAACATTCAACCTTTAAGTGTCTGAATTTGGGATATTTCACTTGGCATAATTTTTTCCATCTCCATTGATTTGGCTGCAAATGCCATGATATCATTCTCTCTAATAGCAGTGGATTCAAAAACAGATTGCTTCTTAAGAACACTCCTAGCATTTCATGTTTTAGCTAACAATGTCTTCTTTTTGATAGTCCTACCAATAGTAGGATTTGCCAAACAGTTTGCTTATCTGATGGATATATAATCTTATGATATGACTAATTTGTTTTCCTCTGACTACCTGAATGTTAAAGCATACTTTCATGGATTATTTGGCTATTTGGAATTGCCCTTCTGTAAATTGTTAACATAATTTGCTTTTCTTTTATATTGGTTTCTTTGTGATTTTGTTATCAATTTTGAGGTCCTCTGCCAATAGAGAGATTACATTTTTCTGATGTATATGCCACAAATATCCACCCCCAACTTGTTTCTTTGCTGATTTTGTTAGAACATTTTGTGCCATTTAATAATTTATTTTTACAAAGCCAAATAGGTCTACTTTAAAAAATGCTAATGTACAGAAGTCATAGGTATATTCTCCTAGATTTTTCCTAAGACTTTTGCTGTTTAATTTTATATTTAGGTCTTTAATCTCTGGATTTATTTTATTTATATGTAAAAATAGATAAAGGTATAATTTTACTTTCTTTTAGACTGGTGGTAACCTGCCAATCTATTCTTTCCCTACACAATTTCAACATCTCCTTTTCCTAATTCTCCATATACAGTGGGATCATTTGGGTCTAACATTTTTGTATTTCACTATTTATCTTTTATGATGCAATGACAAAATTAATTTGACTATGATGACTTAATAGAATGTTTTAACATCTGATATAGAAAGTGTTATTCTCTTTTTTATTCTAGTCTATTTATTTTGGTTGTAGTTTTATCAAGCTATTCATTAATGCAGTTTAATGGTAAAATCGTTTTAAGGCTTTTTCTTTTCAAAAACTTTGTTGGCTCTCCTGCCACATTTTCCTCTTTCAGAGGCAATAATTAAATAACTTTTAGATTCCTATATTCCATTGAATTCCAAATTTATATCCTATTTCTGTACATGAGGATTTAGCTCTTTGGTCCCCTGTCCCCACTACACATGTGCTCCACGTCCCCGATCCCATCAATATAGTTTCGTTAGATAAATATACATGAATTATAGTTATAACTCTAGAACCTTGTTTGCAGCAGAGGTATTTAATGTATTATGATCAGTTTTCCTTTCTTATACTGCTTTTTACTTTCTGAAGGATTAATAATGGTCTGGTTTTTGTTTGCTTAATTAGTTTTTGTTATACTTATCATCCATTCACTTTTAAACTTGGCACCATTTGTCTAAGTCATCTTTCCCTGGATGATCTGATATTTTATTAATGTCATCATCTTACAGAAATCTATATGTTTATGGTATGTCCCATTCTGGACTTGTTGCTGTAAGAATCATGAAAAAAAGTGGATATTTTGGCTCCAAATGTAAAGTCAGGCCCAAAAGCAGCTAAGCAAAGTTTTTACTGGAATCGAGAGCTCTTGAGCCAAATTCACAGAGCGGGCAAAGTGAGGGCGGGTAAGGGAAGTGGCACACCCCCTCCACAGCCTCAGCTCTGCTGTGACTTTATCTGGGGTGGGCAGAGGAGGTCCTTCAGAGATTGGCTGGTAATTCCCATCAATCACCAGTTGACTATGAGATGCCTATTGGGCTTGTTTGCCAGCATCTAATTAGTTGTTCCTTTCTTGTGGGCATGGGTTGCCTGATGCCTCACCCAGCTGCCTGGAATCAACCTAACAGTTGCCCCATGTCTGATACACTGTTGTTTTCCTGAGATCTCCCTTCACCACTGGAGATTCTTTTTGTCATTTTCTTGCATTTAATCTACTCTTTCTTGTATTCCAACATTTCTTTTTTTCTCACTTAACTCCTTGAAGTTGAATACATCCTTAATTATAAATTCCTGAGAAGAGGGCAGAAGAAACAGACTATTTTATATGTATGAAATCTTCTGTTTTGTACGTATGAAATCTTTATTTTATCCTCACACATTTTTGATAGTTTGGCTGTGTATAGAATTATTTGTTGGATATCATTTTCCTTTAAAATCTTGAAGGCATTGATCCATTGTTTTCTAGCTTCCTTTGTTGCTTTGAGAGATCCAAAGCCATCCAAATTTCTTCTCTTTTTTATGTGACCTACTTTTTCTGTAGAAACTTCTTGATCTTTGGTTACTTCTGGTAACTTGAAATTTCATGTTTGTGTGACTGCATCTGGGCCTATTTTTCTCCTGAGGAGTTTTGGGGCCTTTGCAATGGGGGTGCTGACTAACATATCCTTAACACTCATCTTGGCTTGATGTGACTTGAGGCTGGTTTCTGTCTGATTACATATTTCTGACTCCTTTTTCTTATAACATTTAATTAAGAAAACTTGGAATTAAAAATTCTTTGTTCCTTCAAAATGTATATTTTTAAAAAAGCATCTTGCAAGTTTTATAACTTAAGATGGTCTTTCTCAAGGGCTTGAGAGCCAAGCCTTTGAAATGTTTGAAATCTGTTTGTTTTTTTTTTTTCTAAAGAGAGAGGAACAGTGAGAGTAAGAGAGAATAAATTTTATTTCGTTTTTCATGTTGCTCTGACACTTAGTTGTGTATGTGGGACTGGGGTTCAAACCCACATCCTTGTGCATGCCAGGCAAGCATAGTAGCAGCTGAACTACCGCTCCAGCCCTAAGCCTTTGAAGTGTGATTGTGGGGGATGACAGTATCCTGCCCCCCGTTCTCTGTGGGAGGGTAGGAGCTCATGTTTGATAGGTGAACTTGCTCCAAGTTGCAAAGATATCTCCTGTCACGAACATACAAGAAACTTTACTTTTCCGTTGACTAAAACTGATTAGCAAACATAGGTGGCCTGATCCTAGCTCTTAAAAACTCCCATGGTCTTTGATTCAGTGGAGTTGAGATCAATGTTAGTTCTGGCTTTTCTTATTTATTTCAGTAGTCATAATGGCCTTCCTTTCCTGTCTAAATTTGTGTGGTACAAGTTTTTGCTTTGATAGAGCTTATATCCTTTATTTCTAGAAAAATTTCTTTTCTTTCTTCTTCTTCTTTTTTTTTTTTCATGGCCATAAAGGGATTCCAGTTACCTGATATTTATCTTGTGGCTCTGCTGTCCTCAAGGACCTTGGAATTCTCCCCTGGGTCTCTAAATCTTGCTAAGAGATAGGAAAGAGAGAGAGATTTATTTGGCCAGTCTCAAAAAATGGTGGTGTAGCATTACATTTACATCCTATTGGCCAAATGCATTTATATTTTGTCCTATTTAAGTGTAAGACAGGATGGGAAAGTGTAGCCAAGCTTATGCCTAGGAATAATTTTTAAAAAGAGGGCTCTGTTGAACATAAAGCAGTCTCTCCACTGCTTGCCTTGCTGTTCACTTAGGATCCATCTCACATGCCTCCTACACATAGGACATATGATCTGAGCCCATACCCAAGGTGGGAGACCAATTTGGTCAGAGCATCTGGTTTCATCTTTGGGCTTTCTAGGTAAGAGATAGTCTTCTGTATAAGGGTTGGGTATGTACAGTTGTGACCTGTTCTTTTCTCTTCAGTAATGACAAAGCAGGGGCAGAAAAACAAAAAGAAAACTATTTGTGAAAGATAAGAAAAGGAGACCTATAGCAATCTCTGGCCATAGAGTCTGTAATCCTGTTAAGTGAGCATCATAAAGTCTTCTTAACTGGAAGGGGAAGATGTTCCTTAATTTCATCTGATTCTTCTGTTGAAGAGAAACTCTTTTGATCATTATTTCTCATGACTTTTGGCTCTCCTGGGAGGTTATTTCTTGTCCATTATGTTTGCTTGCTTTCTTTCTTTTGATATAGAGTGAGAGAAAGAGAGACTCAATTTTTATTTATTTTTCATCTGGCTCTAGTTTTTCCCACAGGTGGTGCTGGTGTTTGAACTTGGGTCCTTACACATGCCAGGCAATGTGGTGTTCAACATGTGGTTATTTAGGGATTCAGGTTCCTTTGCATCTGGTTGGACTAAGAGGGAAAATGATACATTTGCCTATAGGAGGTTTAGATGAGAGAAATCCTTCACTCTTACCCACATGCTAATGGCTGGAATTCAGTCACATGTCCATAACTTATTGCAAGGAAGGTTGGCAAATGTAATCTAGTTGTGTGTCCAGGAGGAAATGGAAACTGGTTATTGTGAACACACATAAATAAACATTATATATTTTATTTTATCTTCTTCAGAGACTAAAACTAGATCCTTCCAGAGTTGAAAAAGACTGTTCCTGCCTGTTCTGAATAGAGGGGATATTTAGGACCTAACTGCTACTGAAACAGAGCCCCCTTATTTTTAATTGGTACATTATAGTTATACATAATGGTGAGATTCATTTTTACATATTTGTATATGCACATGATATAACAATATAATTTGGCCAACATCATTCCCCTCTTCCTGTCTTAAATAGTCTTTCAACTAATACACTTTATGTGAGCTTCCTATTCTTCCAGAGATATATTCCTGAACCTTTCTGGGGAATTTTGCGGTGTAAATAGATTTGTTCTTGTTTTTCCTCAGTGTTGATTTAGGATTTAGTTTTCTTAGGTCTGATACCTGATTTATAAAACATTCATTTTCTTTCTTCCAATTTTTTTGTTGCTGTTGTGCATTCTTTTGTTTTTCCTGTCATCATGGCTTTGTGACTTAACAAAAATTCTCTGTGAAGTCCTTTAAGTAAACCATTAGGAAAGAGCAGGAATAACTACATGAGTTTAGTCCTCTGTCTTGAGTGGAAAAGATATCAAAGATGAAGGTTCTCTCTAAATTGAATTAATAGAATTCTTGCTATAACTGGGCAAACCCAACAAAGATGGATACTAAAGCCTATGACTGAATCCTAGTTGGGAAGACAGCTTAGAGGAGACTGACTATAGACTTTGGTCAAGTAGAAACTCTTTGTCAACTATTAAATGACTAAATAAGAAAGTGTGTGTGTGTGTGTGTGTGTGTGTGTGTGTATGACTGAAGAGGACACATTCCTCTTTGTTAATGTTGCCTTCCTGAGCACATATGTCTGGGAGGAGATCAGTAGAGGCCACAGTATAATAAAAATAAACATTTTAAAGAGGAGTCCACAAAAACAGAATTTGGCACATAATTTCATTTGTTTAAAATTTATGATATAATCTTATACGCATATGCTATGTATCTATAAATATATTTGAATGGGTGCTTAATTAATTGTGGTATGGCAGATTAAAAATGACTATACATTTCTTGACACTCATTCTATCAAGGAGTGGGCATCTATGAACCCTACATTTGAAATGGGTGAGCTCTGGGACATTTGACCAATAGAATATATCAGGTGCTCTTCTACCAGTTTCCAGGCTTAATCCTAAAGGGAGTGGCAGCTTCCACTTTCTTCTTTCAGAGCTCATGTTCTTGGAGACTTAATAACTGTGAAAGAAGTTGGATAACCCCAAGACCTTAGAGGATGAGGAACTATATATATATATATATATGTATATATATATATATATATAGAGAGAGAGAGAGAGGCCAAGGTTTAGACATGTGAGTGAAGAAGCCATCTTGGAAATGAAAATATTTATAATGATCTGCTTAAAAGGATGCTTAACAAAAATTAATTTTATTATCTCTCAAAGCTCGCATTTCAGGTGATTGACTTACTTTTCTACTCATGCTTTCAAAAGAGGTAGCATGTAGTTGAAAGAATGGATTCTGGAGCCAGACCATCTGGGTTGAAATACAATGTCTGTTGTTCACTAGTTATTTAATCTTTGTCCAGTTGACCAACTATGGGCCTCAATTTCTTCATCTATAAAATGGGGATAATAGTACCTGCTGGATGAAATTGTTGTAAAGATTAAATGAACTAATTTATATACAGAACTTACAAAAGTGACCAATAATTCTTAACTACCATTAGTGATAAGTATATTGTTAAAATTCTTTTCCTTGAGCTTATGGAAAAGACACCATAAATAGCAATATGGATATACACTGCCCTTCACTTTTTTCTTTTTTTAGTTCAGTATTGTCTTACATAATGAAGGGATTCGTTGGTTCACATTCATACATAAATTCTTTGCTATTGAATCTAGTATGTAAACTTTAAGGAAGTAGGAATATAATCTCAAACATGAGTTTTAAGATTTATGTTATTCCTTAAGTGTAAAATTCAAAATTAGTACTTACATGATGGTAAAATATAGCTTAATTCTATAATATCTGCTAAAAAAATTTAGACTAAAGCAGGAAGGAGCCAGGGTTTTAGAGCTGCAAGAAGAAAATTAATGAATCCCCTATAAACTGGAGAACTGGAGGTCTAGGAGTGTGGGTATTAGGGGAAGGGAGTTAAAGGGTGATGTTCTTCAAGAAGTTAGAAGAACTTCCTAGTTTTTGGTATTTATGTGTGTATTGGAAGGCTAGAGTGTTTAACAAGCTCTTTGGTTAGATTGCATCTCACCAAAGTTTTAATTCCAGTTTATGGGAAATATTTTTTCCTACAAAATGGAACTTAAGACAATAAAGATAATAAATGAGAAATATAGTATTCTCCCCATGGCTCAACTTAAAATAAAGCATTATCTGTAGATTAAATTTCTTAAAGCTGTGCAGTGCACAGTGCACCTAGTAAACTAGGTGGAGAAGAAATTCTCCTAATGATGCAGGCCAATAAAACCCCCTGTTAATGTATTTGAATTTGAATTATGCACACTGACTTTTTATATTTATTTGAATGCATTTGTTAGCTGCACTACAATCTTGACTCTGGCTTTATTGAAATGCCCAAATTATGTGGTAATAAGATGCATATAACCCAGTTCTCAGAAATCATTAAACTATAAATGGATCATTCTCCATGATATTTTAATGTTAAAGGGCAAAATATGTTGTTTCTTCTTTTTGTCTTAAGAAATTTATTCTAGTAAATGTTGTCTTGATGGAGGATGAAGGGAATATAAGAAATGAACACCATTTTTCCTGTTCTGGAGAAGCTTCAAATAATATCTCAATTCTGGGTCACTGAATTCAAGTAGGAAATATATTTGAATACCTGTGTAAAGCATTCTGTAGACATTAATGGAAGATTTAAAGGTTCAACAGGAGTTGGAGCCTAGTTTTGGAGAAATTAAAGGTACTCATGACATGTGGTAGTATGATCAAAAGCTATATTATTTTATTTAATGCATACATTATGATCTAATTCTGAAAGGATAATTTTAAGAGAAAATAAAGTCTATATTAGAGATAAATTCCCACAGAGTGGTGGAAATCTACAGAATAAAATGAATAATACTACTCAGGAAGATCAGGAAAAACATCTTACCTGGGTCCCAAGATTGATTAGGATTTTGATTGATAGAAAGAGGACCACCTTAGGGCTAGAGCGGTGGCTCATGTTTGATCAACTAAAGTCATGTGAAAAACTAAATAAAATTGATTCTTTCTTTCTCTCTTTCTCTCTCTTAAAACAAAAGAAAGGTAACTACCTAAACAAGTATGCATATGTCTAACATAATCAATCAACACATAGGGTCATTTGAGCTACAACACAGGAAGATGAATATTTGGGCCCTAAGTGTGATAATCTGTGGCAATTCAGAAGTTTTGAAGACTTAGCCCTAAAATTTCCCAAATTATCTTGCATTTTAAGTGTTTTGAAAATATCATTTAATGCTTTGAATACTTGATTTTAATATTAGAGTCTTCTCATCAATGATGTTTAACTCTGTTCCTTCCTTCTTTTTCTTCTTTTCTTTGTATCCCCATTTCCTCTTTCCTTATTTTTTCTCTTCTAAGAAATTTACAGTTAAATTATAATTTTGAAAAATCTGTGACTCAGAAGTCTTGGTTAAAAATAAAGTACAACTCTTCAAGAAATTCTTAAAGGACCAATGAAATATATATTCACCACTGTTGAAAATATATCATTTAGTTTTTATAATATCAATCTTCTAACAATGGAACATGGTTAGTCTGATGTTGTTAATGTAAAAGTAGCTCTTTCTAATTGAAGAAGAAGATCTATATTTTTGTTGTTCAGTGTTGACTAGAATGCAGCTTCTGAGTGGTGAGGAGTAACATGCTATGCTTTTCTGTTGACCAGACTTGTTGGTTCATTTTGCAGGTCCAAGGGTGATGTCTCAGCTGGCCCCAGGAGTGTTTTTTGGTTGCTATCCGGTTTGCTGTAGGGACACTTTGCAAATAAAGCATTTTTCTTATTGTCATTCAAATTGTGTAATAAGTAGTCTAGTATTAGAACTCAGGAATCACTGATTTCAAAATCATTGCATTTTGTTGCCTATTGTTATGCAATTTAACTCTTAGAAAAACCGCACAAGGAAGGCTACCATTATTTATGTCTATTCTGAGAAGCTATGAAATCCAAGAAATTTATGTCAGATTCTGATCCACCATTTTGAAATAACTTTTTGTAGAGGTGGCAGATGATAAACAGTAAACATGCAAACAACTTATAAACCCCACCATAATAAAACACCGTAACTGGAAATATACCTTTTTTTGGGGGGGGATGAACCCAGGGGTGCCCTACCACTGTGCTACATTCCCAGATCTTTTTTTTTTTTCCAATTTGCCCTTGTTGACCTAGAACTTGAGATCTTCCTGCCTCAGTCTCCTGAGTAACTGGAATCACCAGCATGTGGCATCATGCCCCGCAAAAATTGTAAATAAATGACATCTTTTGGGATCCAGTAAGAATGATATCATTTTGTACATGAATGACAGATACAAACACCATGAAAACTCAGTTACATGTTTGTATTAAATAAAACCCTTTTAGGATTAACACACCCTGTAAAAAAATTTAGAGAGTAAATTGTTTACCAATTGCAATTAAGAACTGACAGTAGAGAACTTTAGGAAATTTAGAAGATATTTTTCAGAAATGAATATTGTAGAAATCTAATCAATTATATAAAATAAAAATTAATAATAGAAACAAATAGCAGTCATTTGTGGCAAGAAAAGAATATATCTGATAAAGGGGAGTGTAACAATGAAGAGAAATCTTTCATGTGAGCACTGGGAGATATTAAATCTTTTTTTGCCTCAAGTTCAGTGGGGACCAATGACTATTAAGTGCACAGTCCTCAGGCTGTGTATGGATTGGAGGTGTGAATAAGGAACCAGCTGACGTGTGGAATTGGTTTTTTAAAAATGTGAAAATGCTTGAAGTTGACATTTGTTAAAACCCATTCCACTAAAATGGTATAATTTTTAATAAATACACAAGAAACTAAAATGTCAAAAGATGAATCAATCTTCTCTTTTAAGATCTTTTGGAGCTGTGCTTTTCTCACCCCTGCTGTGATCTTTCACTTGGAAATCATTCACAACAAAAAGGACAAGGCTCTCATTTTCTTAGCCATAAGGGAATAAGAGAGATGCTATTTGAATTGTAAAAGTCCTTTTTTAAAGTTCTTGCTTTAAAGATGGCACTTTAATCTGAAGAACAATTCTTTTTTACATTTGCTGTCTAATAGGCTGCATGGTTTCAAATGATCATCTTGATGACTTTAATTATTAAATATGAAATAAATTTTCCTCTTCCCCATCAGGCTACTTAACTTCAATTTTCTTAATGTAATGGAGTAGGAAAGGTCAAGGGTTCTCTTCCTAAAACCCAAGTAGAAAACTTCATTCATCTTCTAGGCAAGAATGACTTTAACTATAGATCAAGTTTCATAGGTGCTTAAAGGAAATAGTTTCTAGGAGGCGGCAAAGAACTTAAGGGTCTTTGGGAAGGTTTTCCAAGAATTAGATATTATTTGTACCCTGACTTTATACTTGCTTTCTCTTACCCCTTTCTCTGGCAAATACTAACCCTGCTTCTTCTGAGGGAACATTTTACTGGGGGATTGTAGGAATGACAGAACTCTTTTAGTGCTGACACATACCCTGCGTAAGTGGGGAGAAGTCTTCAGAGAATTGGTCCTACCTCAGAGTCACATATTTCTCTGTCACAAATTGCACCACAAAATGGTAAGATTAAAAAATAAAGTATATTTGCAATAGAAAGGAAAGTATTCTTTGTTACTTAAAAACTTCAGAGATCCATGTAGAATAGTAGCTCTCAAATTTAAGTGTGCATCAGAATCAATTGCAGGGCTTGCTAGAATAGTTTGCTGAACTCTAACCCCCAAATTCCTGATTCAGTCGAAATAGAGTGGGGAACAGACTGCATTTCTAATAAGCTCTTAGGTGGGTCCTGCACACTCTTTGAGAACCACTGGGAAGTTCTCATAGTTGAGTTGCAGCTCACTCGTGTACTTCAGATGGGTTTCAAATGAACTGAAGCATGGCCTAGCTCATGTTTGGTGTAGCAAGGGCATCACAGAGAGACCGGAGTCATAGGCCTGCTGCTTGTGAATGCGATCAAACTTGTCTTTTTACCACAGTGTACCCCATCAATATTATTATTTTGTAAATGTGGCATGACATGGAAAAGTTGGGGGTACACTAAATTCTGTAGACCTTTAAAGTTGCTAGTGACTTAATTCTAAAATGTAGTAGGTATAACTTCTTCTCATTGGAACAGAATATTTAAAATGATGCAAGGTATCCTTCAATCATTCCCCCAAAAGTTGCACTCTGCAAAAAGAAGAGAGAGAGGAATTCTAGTTCAGTCATGTGCCGTATAGGAAGTTTTGATCCATGACAGACTAGCTTATGGTGGTCCCATTAGATTATAACTAAGCTGAAACATTCCTATTGCCTAGTGATGTTGTAGCTGTTGTGTGTCATAGTGCAATGTATTTGTGGTGATGCTGGTGTAAACACAACTATGCTGTGTATAAAAGTATAGCATGTTCAATTATGTATAGTACATATTACTTGATAATAAGAAATGACTATGTTACTGTCCTCTGTAGTTACTATACTTTACATTTAATCATTATTTTATAATTATGCTTATAATGAAGAAAAAATTACTGTAAAGCAGTGTGCTGGGATATGCCAGTAGCAGCCTCATATACCTTGTGCTTCTCATCTGTTGATTACACAGTGGTAAACAAAGTGCTGCTGATATAGCATGATATATTCCACAAGAGACCACGCAGGGTGATTTACCCATACCATCTAGGTTTGTGATGCTTGCACAAAGAAGAAACTGGCTATTGATGCATTTACTAGAATTAAGCATTAAACACCTTGTGATTATCTTTGTTGAGCAAGTTCTTTGTGGCAGGCATATACAAACAAGATGCTTAATATGTTTCCATGTTTAGTTCTTACCATAATCTAAAGAGGTAGGTATTTCTTTGCTCTTTTACTTCACCTAACTGGGATTTAGAGTACATGTTGCTCAAGGTCATAAGGCTGATAAGTGGAGCCCGAATAAAACTGCGTTCTTTCTAACTTGAAGTTTCACACTCAATCACATGGTCTCTCCGGTGAAACAGACACAGGGGTCCTTTCCTTATATTGTGTGAAATTGAATTGCCTTCAGAAAAAGTTAAGCCAAGTTGAGTTTACATCTAAATTCCCAGTGAAGAGGCAGCTGGAGAAATCATTGATTTATTGACTTATCCAACTCAGACACCTTAAACTTGCCAGGATTATTTAGCTAGGAGTTTTAGGCGTGTGATTATCATGCCTCCTTGGGAGGGGGGGAGAGGGAGAGAGAGAGAGAGAGCGAGTGTGTGTGTGTTTTCCTTTGATGGTTAGCTGCAGCTGACACCTGGAATTTTTCACAATTTCTTGTTGTATAATGTAGGCATAATGCAATGATGTGATAAGTGAGTTTGTTCCATAACGTGTTTGAGGACCAAAGTTTTTGGTAGCTTTCCTGTTTTCTATGTTGCTTTGCAGAGTTTCAGTTTAGAAACCCTTACCTAGAAACATCCTGTCATTGCCACTGTGGTCAGCCTTCTCTTTTACAAACTCTTCTATCATTTTATTTTTGCCTACCTTATCTTTGTACCACCTTAATTTCTAACTTATAAACGTTCTTTACACTTAATTTGCATTTCTATTTTCCCTGAACTTCAATTCATCACTTGTAATGTTAAAAGGGCTCATTAATTTCTTTCATTGTGGCTCTAGTCACATTTAGTACCTGTTTGAGATGAGCCCCTTTCACAATGGGGTGCCTAAATAAGTGCTTTAACTGGATGATTTATTAATTATGTGAGCAGATTTTCTTTGATTATTTTAATTGGCGTTGTGTTGTATTATTTTTGTCTTGACTCTTCAAATTAAAAGTTCACCTGTTAATATATTGAATACAAATGCAGAAAAGGGAAATACTTGAGAGAATTAAAACTTATGCCTGGGAAATGTACTGCAATTAAAAACATGTGGGCCCTTAAAAGGTTGCCATTCAATAGTAAATGGAAGGCTAACATCCAGAGAGATTAAGAGATTGGCCATCAGTTCTGCTAATAGAAACAGATTGTAAATATCAGTCAGATCTGGGTTTGAATGTTGGATTTTAACATCAGTTCTTTGATTTCAAGCAGCTAACACGTTTCCTCATCCAAAAGGTGGGCTTGGTAATACTGATCATCTTTAACTTTGCAATGCTTCTACTTAGGATTTTTTGACTTTATGACTGTGAAAGCAATAAGCAGTTGAAACTCTACTTCAAATTTTTAATTTTGAACTTTTCCACTGATAATCAGTACACATACAAAAAAAGAATATGGATAGTAAGAGTTTTGACAAATCTGCAAGGTCTTTCATAAAATTTAAAATTTCTGAAACATTTACATTAATAGTATTTTACCTATACACACCCAATTTAAGGAATTTTCTGTGTGTCTTCATTTGACAATGTTTCCTGTGTAGTACTTCCAATACTGAATCTAATTAAGAAATGTGGAACACATCAAACAAACCTAATTGATTGTATTGACAAAGAAAAATTGCATTGTACAAAGGTAAACAGTCAAGAAAGACTTTATTCAAGATTAATGCTGTAGTGGGAAGAAGCCAGAACTAAAGTCTGAAGTCAATTTGGCTGAAACATGTGGAGGGAGCGTTTAAGGGGGGGGTTGGCCTTGGGGTGATCAGGCACCCTGGGTTTGCTAATTAACCTCTCTCAAAGGAAAAGTTAAGTTTCTTGTATCTTTATGACAAGATGCAGTTTTAAAACTTGGAGCAAGCCAGTCTATCCAAGTTAGGCTCCTATGGCAGGTGGCAGCACTGTCCTCTTTGATGATTTGCATTTCAAAGGAATGGCTCCAAGGTCCATGTGAAAGACAGTTGTGGGTTAAAAAACCAGCAGGAAGAATTAGAAAATATTTACCAGTTTATTATAAAGGTATTGTGGAGTGAAAGTGATCCAATTGTGTGTGACTATACCTATACCACAATGAAACCCACCATTCTGTATAATTGAGATGCACCAATTTAAAAAATAAAGGGTATCTTAAAGGATACAAATAAACAACCATGTGAAGTGATACATAGGATCAGATCTGGAAAGGTTCCAAGCGCAGAAACTTCTGTCTCTGGAGCTGGATGGAGTGTGTCACCCTGCTGACATGTGGATGTGTTTCTTTTTACCTTTCTGGAAGCCTCCATAAGTTTGGGTAGCCTCAAGTTCCAAGAAATTTTAAAAAATATTTGCACCTTGAGGCTGGAACAGTGGCTCAGTGGTAGAGTGCTTGCCTGGCATGTGTGAGGACCCAGGTTTGAACCCCAGCACCACAAGCACAACTAAGTGTAGGAAAAAAAAACAGATAAAAGAATAAATAAAAATTGATTTTCTCCCTCTCTCTCTCTCTTAAAAATTTGCATCTTGTAGGGCATGTAGAAGACACCTGCAATCCCAGTTACTCTGGAAACTGAGGCAGGAGAATTGCAGTTTGAGGTTAGCATGTCCTATCTCAAGATAAAAATAAAAGGGCTGGAGAATGTAGCTGAGCAGTAAAGTACTTGCCTGGCATTTGTGAAGCCCTGGGTTCAATCTATAGCATCCCAAAATAAAAATAATAATTCATATCTCAAAGGGATAAAGAAAGGATTTACAATGACAAGTTTCCTAGGTAAAGTTCAGTCAAGCTGAGAGCAGTGTTAAGGCCATGGTGGTCAATAGCATCCCCCCTTTTTATTAGATGAAAGAACAAATCTGTGATTTTTTTCAGGGGCCCTCTTAGAAGTATCAAGAATAGTTTTAGATATAGAAGATATTCTGAATGTTTTGTTTTACTTTTTCTAAATGTAGGCTATTATCTTAGGAAGGCAAAATGAACAGTTGTTGGATGAGATGGTGCCTCAGGAGTAATACTTAGTTTTCTATTTAATCAAAGTCAAATAAAATGAACTAAAGTAAGCATGAAAGAAAATTCCAGAAGTGTAAGGAAACTTAGGATAATTTTTTCCTAGTTATTTTTTTAATTGATCAAGTGTATGAGTCAATATAAAGCACTGAAATTTATTCTGGTAAGAAAGAGAATTTCTGCCATCTACACAGATTTATAAAAGGAAAAGAATATCTTTCAGAAAAAAACAAGGAAAGTACTATTCACTTTCTTCAATTTTTGACCTTTACTGTGCACACACACACACATTTTCTCTTTAAAAATAGAAGCAAATGCTCATGTAGTTCTTGTTAATCTTGGCTGTCAACTTGACTGAATAGAGACAAGACCTAGAACATTGGTAAAGCTCACTTCTGGCGGTGTCTGTGAGGTGTTTCCTTTGCATCTGATTGGCATGTGGAGCAATGAACTGAGAGGGGAAGACCTGTCTTGAACGTAGGAGGCAACTTCCAATAGCACCAGGGCCAGAATAGAAGAAAAATAGGAAGAAGTGGAAAGCTTGTGTGTCCTGCAAGCTCCATTCTTCTGGAGTAGGTGTTTTTTGTTCTTTTTTTTTTTTTGGTGGACATCAGATTCCAGATTCCTCAGTCTTTGAATGTGGACTTTTACAAGTGACCCTCCAGGAAGCTTCCAGGCCTTCCTTCTTGGAATGGGGTTGCATCATTGGTTCTCTTGTTTTGAGGCTTTTGGCGTTTTGGACTGAGTAGCTACTGGTTTCCCTGCTTTTCTAGTTGCAATTGAACTCTGTGAAAATATCCAGACTCTGACAATGTAAGCCAGTTTAACAAAATTCCCTCTTAATTATATATACAATCTGTTGGCTCTGTTCCTCTAGAGAGCCCTGGTTAATAGAGTTCTATATTATTATTGCTCAGTATGGTCCCAACCACCCATGATACTACTTTTAATCAAAGTATTTAACTTTTTTTGCACTGAGAAAGCTGAGAGGTAGGCCACTAAAAATCTTCACATATAATCATTTAGTAGCTGATGACTATGCATACACGTTACTTAACTTCCTTTAGTCACATATAATACCTTTACAAGTCAAAAACGGAGTAAAATGGGGATCTATTTCAGAATTCTAAGAAGAAGAGAGTATGATATGATTTGTTTTAAAAGGAAAGCTATGGATATTGTGCTGAGAAAAATATACGGTGGGAAGGCGAAAGTAAAGCAGATAGGCCTGTTAGGAAGTTACTGGAGTAACTGAGGTGAGAGGTGATGGTGGCTTAAACCAGGTTGGAAGAAGTGAAGATAAGGAGAAATGGTAGTTTTTCTACTTTAAACGTAGAGCCAGCAGGCTTTGGGTACAGTTTGGATGTTGTATGTGAGAGAAAGAAAATAATCAAGGATGCTTATAAAGTTTGACATGAATATGTGGAAGAACAGAGTTACCATCCACTGAAATGAGGGAAGGCTGCAGGTAGATCTAATTTAGGCATTGTGGTGCCTTACAAAAATAACGTGGATTCTTTCTCCTTTCAGATAAACCTTCTTACAATATGGCATTGCATTAAGAGATTAATCTCTTTCCTCACCCCTTTGGATTTGAGGGATCCTGATGGACAGACTGCCAACCTCCATCCCTATGAGACAACTCAGCTGACCAAAGATGCATGAAGTCATCCAGCTGCCAAACACTCAGACAGGTAGGTGTCCAGAACTACACAGCTGATATGCAGAATCATGAATTAAATCATCAGTTTAAGGCATTGAAACTTAAAACAACAGTTCTGGAGGCTTAATAAGTGAAAGCACTTTTTAGGAGAGACTGAGAAGGGAGAGAGATTGAGAAGTGTTAAACTAGTTTAGCTCCCTCTACCTAGAAGGGATTAGGAATGGGATTTCTCTCCTTGTTAAAAATTGGTTGAATATTGTCTTTATATTCTGACACTTAGCTGTGTTTATATTCTTGGGTTATAATTTATAATTTTTATAATTGCTCCAATGACTTCCTAAGTGTTTAATATTATTGTGGAGATGTTAGAGATTTTTCTTTTTTCCCCAGTGAATGATTTGATCCCTCCCTTCCCCATATTCCTAACATGTTACTTTATTATATTTGAATTTTTATAGCTTTACAAAGATGTGCATTGATGTTGATTGCTCTGAGTTTCCCCCCCACTGAAGAATGGTGCCTACCATTTGATATATAGATGCTTGTATTTTTATTGTATATCTTTTAATAATGGTAATATTTCGTTATTCTGTTTTGCTTTAAGATAATTTTATTTATGTCCATGTGTGTTGTTCTTAGAAGGATTTTAGGTATAGCTAAAAAAAGAATTTCTATTTCTATTCTTGTTTTCCTTGTTAATTTTTTGAGATTTCTAAGAGGAGAAAAAGAAAATTCTGACTCTAGGCTACAATATTTAAACTGGATGAGTCTACATTATTTTATAATTACATTTCAGAATTCAAAATCTATAATGAGGACACACAAATATACAACTTTGTATTTAATTTTATTATTTTGGACTTTTGACTAAAATTATGCTTATTCAGGGTTAAAGTGCTTGATTCTAACGAAAGTATTTTTTTTCCCCTGTTTTGCATGTTGGCAGTTGCCTTATGGTTGATAGGCAAGTGCTCTACCACTGAGCTACAGTCCCAGTCCCAAAGTAAATATTGTGATTTTAGTATTTCTATGACTGTCAAGGAGACAGGGGTAATTTTACAGAAGTTAAAATATACAGTAGCCATGAAGTGAGAAAAAATGAAAACTGTAAATAAATGTCAGTTGGCATCTTGGTGGGTTTTTGGAAACTGGATTTGTGTTGGAGTGAACTTGTATATCAGTGGTTCTCAGACCTGGCTGTATATCAGAACAAGTGAAGAAACTTAAAAACTAATAAGCAAACAAACAAACATATGTGGGCCATGTTGGAAATTCTGATTTTTATAAATCGAGGATGGGGTTTAGGATTCTGTATTCTTATTCATTTATTCAATTATTATTATTATTATTATTAGCAGTATTGTTTGGTACTAGGGATTGAACCAGGGGCACTTTAATCACTGAGTCACATTCCCAGCCCTTTTTATTTTTTATTTTGAGACAGGGTCTTGCTAAGTTGCTGAGGCTGGTCTCAAACTTGTGATCTTCTTGCCTCAGCCTCCTGAGTGACTGGGATTAACAGGTGTGTTCCATCATGACTGGCAGATTCTTTATTTTTAAAAATAATCTCAGATAATTCTTATGTCCTCCTTTGAATAATGCTGTGTTATTAGCAGGTATCGAAAATGCTTTCCCCCTGTGATTGCTCTTTTGGAGCAAGTCTTCATTATGGCACCAACAGTAATAATGGCAAATACTATGGACAGGAATTCTGGGGGCAGAAAGATTCTATAGATTTTTAAAAAAATCTGTGTGTAGGTGTGTTGGAAAGTCTGAGCCATTGTTAGACTACAAGACCATTGACAGTTTCCTTTAATTCTCTACATAGCTCTCTTCTCTACTGTGACATAGCTTCAGTTGCCAAAGATAGGAACCCAATGTGTAGGTAGGAACAGAAATATGAATAACTTTGCTCTTATTTTTTGGCAAAATATTTAACAACTTAAAATTTATTTCTTTAAAACAGCAATGAAATGTAATTTTTTTTTAAACCACAGGCGATAGTATGAGTGATGTGCCTCTACAGTATTTTATAATTGGATGTGATTTATCAAATTAACTTTTTGGTGTGTATAATCTTCCATTATAGTAAATCAGGTAAAATATTCTAATGCATGTGTTTTCTTTTTATCTCTAGGAGACTATAAAAAGGATTCATTTTTGTTGCAAAATGCACTTAAAACATAATTATATCATTTTATACTTTGGATAAATAGTTCAAAAATGACTCAAAACTGTTTTTTGTGATAAATGTTTTTATCTGATGATGCAAAGAAATGGGGCATTTTAAGTAGAAAATAAATAGCTTTATACACAGTCGTAAGGATTTTTTAATTACACATCCTGTTACAAAGTGGTTTATTTCTTTAAATGTTGCTGGTAAAATATATGTATCGTGATTTTACTATAATGCTTTTAAGAAAGCAATTAGATTTTCACAGACTTACCTCAGAACATCTTAGGAAATCTAATTATATCTCATGTTAAATATTTCCTTTTGCTTGAGCAGTAAGGAAATGTACCTTAAAAATATCTGTGTAACACTAGAACATTATGATAAATATAATCTTGGAAGAAACCTCTATGGAAACAGGGAGGTTATTTGATATTTTCTTGGCAATTTTTTTGGGGTACCTGACATTGAACCCACGGGTGTGCTTAAGCACTGAGTTACATCCCCAGCCCCTTTTAATTTTTATATTTTTAGACAGGGTCTTGCTAAGTTGCTTGGGGCTTTGCTGAGTTGCTGAGGCTGGGTTTGAATTCGCAATCCTCTTGGCTCAGCCTCTCGAGCTGCTGGGATTACAGGCATGAACCATCATTCTTGGCACTTTTTTGCATTTAGTCTGTGAGTCTGTAAGGATGGCCTATCACTGGACATTTAGTTGTATTATTTTTGACCATAAAGTAAATTGAAGGATGCTTTTGCTTCTTCTGGTTAAAAATAATTGCTAAACTTATGAAAATTATAACTGTATAGACAATTTCTTAAATTTCTGTTTATTTTATTTCAGGATAAAGAAAGAAAAAAACAATGTAATTTGTTTTTACAATATTGTAATTGTATTTGAAAGAAGTTAAAACCATATTGTGTATGTATTAAGTGCTAGATATTAATATATTTTTGTTTGGAATGTATTCTACAACAGGAATAACTTCATCTCCATCAATGAGACCTGGTTAGAAAAATGGTTTTCTAAATATGTTTCTTTAAATAAGAAAGATTGTGCAGTTTTCCTCAAGTATTCTTGTCTGCTGATTCAAAGGTCAATCATACTTAACCTGAGGTTAAAGTTCCCCAACTCTGGCAGTTTTCTTCCTACAGCTTCCATTTTTCTGATTTTAGTCTAGTCTGTGCCCCCCACCAGAATGTCTGCTTCTTTTTAAATCTCCAGTGCTTAGGTATTGGCTTTTTAATATTATGTACAAATTTTATAGTAGTTCTTTGGTAGGTTCTTAGTCTATTAATTACCACCTTTTTTTTTTTAAAGGGAAGAGAGAGAGAAAGAAAATCAATTTTATTTGTTTTTCATCTGGTTTTTGTTTGTTGGACACTTAGTTGTGTATGTGGTGCTGGGGTTCTAACCAAGGTCCTAACACATGCCAGGCAAGTGCTTTAACTGCTGAGCCACTACTCCAGTCCCTTATCATTACTTTTAATCTCCTCATCTTTTCTCTCTTGAATCTTCATTCTTATCTAATCTCAATGTAGTCAGAATGCCTTCTGAAAATTTCCTCAGAAAGAGTACTGGGTAGTGTTTCTCCTTTATTGGATCATCTCAGGAAAGTTTCCTTCAATTCTATCTTTCCTAATTGCATTTATTCTAATAATTCTTATTTTTTTCTTTAGAAAAATCAAGAATTTTAATAAAAATTCCCATTTTCCTTCCTTTTATTTTCATTCTTTTAGTTTACTGTTAAATCATCTCCCCATCTCCCTCTGCATTCTGTAAATCAAGTTCACATATTTTTATAAATTCTGTAACTTTTTATTGTACTAAGATAATTTTTTTTATATTTTAAATACTCCTTTAAAATGACATATAAATTTTATCCTACACATCTCTTTAGCCATCTTTATTTTTAACTTCTTTTTCTTTCTCCCTTAGATTCTCATTTCTTTTTCATAAAGGCTGTGGTTTTTACCTTTTTTTTTTTTTTTAGAAAAGTAGAATTATGTTTATACATTTCTTCCAATTCCTAGTGTTAACAATTTTAGAGGTATGCCTTTTCTTTTCTTTTTAAATATGTTATACAAATATACATTTCCTTTAGTATTTTTGCTTAAACTCATTCTAATTTTCCTGACTATGTTCTGTCTTATAATGATTGTGATCATTTATTGAATTCTTAGACACTGTGCTGTATATTTTTATGAATTAATGGTTAGTATTTCTGTTTAATAGAGGAGGAAGATTAGGCTTAGAGTGGAGAATCTAGATTAAAATTCACATCTATATGTATTGAAAGATCATGCTTTCTCCATGATCTCTGGAATGGGAAGAGCTTTTCAATAGAGGATGTTTATACATAGTGAAAATATTTGGATTACTTTAGGTGAACTTGATACTACTCAACTTGTGTTAGTCAGCTTTCCATTCTATATTAAAATACTTGAAATAAGCAACTTACAATAAGAGAAGGTGTATTTTGGCTCATGGTGGCAAAGATTTCAGTTCATGGTTGGTTGGTTCTATTTCTTTTGGGCCTGTGGTGAGGCAGAACATAATGTTAGAAGCACATGGTGTAATAAAGCCATTGATCTCATGGTGTCCTGAAGCAAAGACAGAGGAAAGAGCTGGGGTTCCAATATCCCCTTCCTTCCTTCCACAAATCCCTACCTTTTAAAGGTTCTACCACCTTCCAGTTGCACCACAGGTTGCTGATCAAGTGTTTAACATGTGGACTTTTGGGAACACTTATCCAAACCATAGTGCTAGTTGAATTCCATGCAAATTCCTACTGTTATAAATCTAATTTCCAGTATCCCTCAGTCATATATCTTTGCTGGACTAAATGAAGTGTGGGGTATTCTTTGACCATTTCTGCTTAAAACAACAACAACAACACAACATCAACAACAGCAACAATAGCAATAGCAACAACAATAAACCCTCAGCATTAGGAACCAATACAAAACCTGTACAGCTACTTGGGTTGGTTTTTTATTCATATATTCCTGAAATACTTTATTAGTGGGATTGATAGTACCCCAAAGGCAAATCACAATATAAGGCTCCTTTTTCTGTTTTGAACTATTGTGATTGCAGGAATGGAGAGCTGGTCTCTATCTACAGAAATAGAAACTGAAGGGAGAGACAAGGGGTATAATGCTTGACTACTTCAAAACACAATGTCCTCTTGAGATAGGCAATAATGTACAGCCCCAGAATTTTTTAGTGAGTGACTGACAGGGTATTTTCTCTCCATCTTCTTAGATGAGCAGGTTTTTATTTCTAGCAAGCATAATTTCATAAGTCTTAAGTTACATTTCTCAACAAATTTTGATCAGTGATATAGGTAATATATAGTTAAGGAAGGTTCTGGTTTCTGGAAGTAGGCTGATTGTCAACCTTAATTTTTTTGTTGATTTTAATTTTTTTTATATTTTTAGCAGATAGACAGGGAGTAGGTTGCATTGAGTAATGAAAGCTATATTTTGGCTAATATGTATTTTCCTAGAAGTTTTAGGCTTGTGTGTGGAAACAGAGACAGATTCTGAATTGCTGTTTTCTTTTTGCTAGTACTTTTCATTAGCCAAGACTGAGACTGGCCTTTGTTTTCCCATTAACACTTGCAAACAAAATTTCCGTAGACAGGGTCTGCCTTCATTTATCTTTGCTCCCTGTAGACTTGGCCTCATATTTTCAGGATTGAGTAATTCAAGGATACCCTTAAAAATATCTGAGATTTCAGTTTTTTTTAAATACAATGTTGTTAAACTTTACCCTTCAGATCTTACATTTCTCAAAAGTCTTTTTCCATAAATTGCTTCAAAGAAATTGAAAAAAATACATATGTGATTTAACATGGAGATACTTCCTGATTAGTATAATAAAATATTTCTGTTACAAAAGTCATAAGAATAAACATATTTCTCAGTATAAACAGTCAATGATAATAAGTAGTTCAGTACTGATAGCACTGACTTTATATGCCAGGTGACAGGAATTAATTTTCAAAATAAATAATAATAATGTCTTCTATCTTACTTCAACAATTCTATGAATTATACAAACAAAATCTGTAATAGCTAAAATTTGGTAGATTTAAAGTATTAGAATGCTAATTTTCAAAGTGTGACTTGAAATTTCTGGGCTCATGAAACCCTTTCTGGGCTCATGAAACCCTTTCAGGCAGGTAATGAGATCAAAATTATTTGTATTGTAATACTTAGACACTATTTCCACTATTTCCCTTTTTTTATTCTTATAATCTCACAAGTGTACAGTAGCATTTCCAGAGGCTACCTGAGGTATTGCAATAGGTTGAATATAGAAACAGATACCAGAATCCAGTTAGTTGCCTTCTTTTAAGCCAGATATTAAATGGAGTAAAACTATATCACTTATAATAGGCTTAATAGTGGCCTCACCAAAGGGGCCATACATTAATCCCTATGAATATTTTACTTTATGTAGCAAAGGGAGTTTTAGATATGATAAGTTTAAAGATTTTGGGAGATGAGATTCACCTGGATTCTCTGGGTCATGCTCAAGGCAATCTAAAGAGTCTTTCAATGTGAAAAAGGAGGTCGAAATTCAGTGTCAGATGATGCTATGTGAGAAAAACTCAACAGCCTAGCGGTAGCTCTGAAGACAGAAGAGGACCATGAATAAAGGAATGTGGAGGACCCCAAGAAACCAGAAAAAGAAAAAAAAAAGCAGATGCCACCTTGATTTTAGCCTAGTGAGATGCATTTCAGACTTTGACCCTCAAGAACAAGAATAAATTCTTATTGTTTTAAATCAGTTGCTATAGCAGCAATAGAAAACTAGTACAATATTCATTAAAGGCTTCTTTTATTTTTTATTTTATATGATGTTTTTTATAGGGGAGTTGTGTTGTACAATCATAATTGCATATATATTAACAAATGATATGCACTTGAGCCTAATCTGCATCACCCCCACATTGCCCATACCCTAGTTTCTTGATTCTTCTGTTTCCTCCCTATAACAGATATAAATGTCCTTAATATAAATATATGTAAGATTGTGCATTTTTCCATAATTAAATGATTGTATAAATATTATTTGGCTTCTGGAGGGAGTAAAGAGGAAGCTACATTATTAATTCTCCCCTAGATACTTTTTTCCTTCTTCTTCCCTTCCTCACCACGTATCTATGGTTTCCCTAGACTATGTGTTGTTTTGTCTTTGGCGAGTCTAATACATAAGCTTGATCTTTCACCCAAGACTAGATTTTGTGCTAGCCACTAAAAATGAAGGAAAACATTTGACTCTTAAGTATCTGGGTTTGGCTAATTTTGCTCAGCATAATTTCTTCCATTGCTCAGCATAATTTCATCCATTTACCTTCAAATGATATCACCATTATTCCTTTCTTTCTCTTCCTTCCTTCCTTCCTTCCTTCCTTCCTTCCTTTCTTTCTTCTTTCTTTCTTTCTTTCAGAGAAAGGGACAGAGAGAGAGAGAGAGAGGAGAGAGAGAATCAATTTTTATTTAGTTTGTCATGTGGCTTTCGTTGCTCCAAATCCTTGCTGTGTACATGGTGCTGGGGTTTGAACCTGCATACTCATCCAGGCAAATGCTGTAACCACTATGCCACCGCTCCAGCCCCTATAATACCATTTCTAATAGCTGAGTAGAATTCCCTTGTATATATGTACCAGAGCTTTTGGATCCATTCATGCAGTGATGGGCATATGGGTTGATTCCATGTTTGGCTATCATAAATTTAGCTGCTATGAATATTGATTTGGCTGTGTCACTGTAATATGCTGATACTAGCTCGTCTGGGAAAACACCCAGAAGATGGATAGCTGGGTCATAGAGTGGATCCATCCCTACTTTTTTTTTTTCTCAAAGAGAGAGAGAGAGAGAGAGGGAAAGAAAGAGAAAGAGAAAGAGAAAGAAAGAATCAATTTTATTTAGTTTTTCATTTGGCTTCTGTTGTTTGGACACTTTGATGTATACATGGTGCTGGGGTATGAACCCACATCTTTGCACATGTGAGGCAAATGCTGTAACTGCGGAGCTACTACTCTAGACCCCATCCCCAATTTTTGAGGAGTCTCCACACTGCTCTCCAGAGCAGCTGCTCCAGTCTGCAGTTCCTCCAACAGTGGGCTAGTGTCCTATCTCCCCACAACATCTCCTGCATCTGTTATTGTTTGTATTCTTCATCTTTGACAATCTGACTGGGAGGCCTTTTCTGTGTCAATTGAGATAATTATATAGTTTTTGTCCTTAATTCTGTTTAAGTGATGAATCACATTTATTGGTTTGCATATGGTGAACCAGCCTTGCATGACTGGAATGAAGTCCATTTGATCATGATGAATTATCTTCTTAATGTGTTTTGAATGTGGTTTGCTAGAACTTTATTAAAGATATTTGCATCTATGTTCATCAGGGATATTGGTCTGTAGCTTTCTTTTTTTTTGATATGCCTTTGTTAGATTTTGATACCAGCATTATGATTGCCTCATAAAAAATGTTTGGTAGAGTTCCCTTGTTTTCAGTTTCTTGGAATAGTTTAATAAGGAGAACTGTTAGCTCCTCCTCATAGGTGTGATAAAATTCAATGGGTAATCCATGAAGTCCTGGGCTTTTCTTCATTGGAAGGCTCTTCATTGCTATATGGATTTTGGTGCCTGTTATTGCACTGTTTAGGCGTTTGATATCTTCCTGCATCAATTTAGGCATGTGGTATGTGTCTGGAAATTTGTCCATGTCTTCCAGATGGTCTAGTTTTGAGGAGTATAGTTTTTCAAAATAGTTTCTGATAATCTGTTGGATTTCCATGAGGTCAGTGGTGTTCGCTCCCTTTTTGTTGGTGATTTTATTGATTTTCTTCATTTCCTTCCTTCTTTTAGTGAGTTTGGCTAAGAATCAATTTTATTTAGTTTTTTGAAGAAACAGCTCTTGGTTTCATTGATTCTTTTAATTATTTTTTCTTTCATTGATTTCATTTCTGATCTTTATTATTTCCTGGCTTCCACTGGTGTTTGGATTAAATTGTCCTTATGTAGGGATTTGACATGGAGCATAAACTTATTTATTTGAGATCTCTTCTATTGCAATCAGTGCTATAAATTTTTCCCTTAACAGTGCTTTTGGGCTCTCCCAGAGGTTTCACTATTTTGTGTCTTCCTTCATTCTCTTTCACTTCCAAGAATTTCTTAATTCTGCTCTCATATCTTCTTGGAGCCATTCTTTATTTAATAGTATATTATTCAATCTCCATGTATATATATATTTTCTGTTATAATTTTTGCTGTTAATTGTTAGGATCATGGCATCATGGTCTGATAGGATATATGGGATAATATTCACTTTTTATATCTTCTGAGATTTCCTTTATGAACTAGAATATTATCTATTTTGGGAAAGATCCATGTGCTCTGAGAAGAAGGCAAACTCAGCCAATTTGGAATGGAATATTCCAAAGATGTCTGTTAACTACATTTAATTTATGGAGTTGTTTAGACTGGAGATCTCTTTGTTGTTTTTTAAAATTTTTTTTCGTTGTTGATCTACCTATTGGTGATAGAGGACTATTAAATATTTCAGTGTTATCTTGTTGGGGTCTGTAAGTGGTTTTATGTCATGGAGTATTTTTTCCACATACTTGGGAGTGTTGGTGTTTGGAGCATAGATATTTACTATGGTTGTATCTTCCTCATGTATTGTTCCATTTACTATGATGTAGTGGCCTTCTTTATCTCTTATGATTAAATTTTGGTTGAAATCTACTGTGTTGGGTATGAATATTGCAATACCTTGCTTTCTTGTTTTAAACCTGATCGAATTTTTCCCATGCTTTCACTCTCAATCTGTGGATGTCTTTGGTTGTAAGATGGGTCTCTTGTAAGCAGAATATTATTGGATTTTGTTTTTTGATCCAATATGCTAACTTATGAGACTGTTCATATTCAGTGTTAGTTTAGTTATGTGGTTGTGATTCATAGTTATTGTGTTTTATTAGTGAGTTCTGTGTTGTCTTGATTGTCTTTTGAAGCATGCACTTTTATTGGGATTTGAGGTTGTCTGTTTGTTCTATCTGGAGTTTATTTTTGAACATTATTTGTGATGCTGGTTTTCTGTTCTTGAATGCTACAAGTTTGATCTTATCATCAAATGTTTTTATTTCCCCTTCAAATTTGAAGCTAAGTTTTACTGGGTATATAATTCTTGGCTGTAGGTTATGGTCATTCAAGATTGAAATATCTCTTCCAGGATCCTCTTTCCTTCTAGGGTCTGAGCTGGAATGTCAGGGTATTCTTTACTGGTTTGCCTCTGAATGTGATTTGGCATTTATCTCTTGCAGCTTTTAATATTCTTTGCTTGTTTCTCTATTATACATTTTGAATATTATGTGTCTCAGTGAGTGTCTCATTTGTTTAGGCTGATTGGGTGTCCTTTACACTTCCTGGATGAGCATTTCTGACTCTATTGTAATATGGGAAATTTTTTCCTTAATTATTTTGTTGAGAATGCTCTTTATGCCATTCATTTGTTTCAATTTCTTCTTGTATCCAAATTATTCTTATATTATTTTTTCTGATTTTGTCCCAGACATTTTGAAAATTCTGCTCATGGTTTGTGAATTATCTTCTTTTTTGTCATCTGTGTGCTCAAGCTTGTCCTCATTGTTGGAAGTTCTTTCTTTGGAAGCTGAGGTTCTGTTTTCTATAGAAGTTGGCTAGGGGTTCTCATGGTGTCATGGGTACTTGTCAGCCTGTGACCAGAAACTTGGGCTCACCTGGCGGCAGGTGGGCTCCAGGTGGGGGCTGTCAGCTTGGCCTGGGTACTTACTGGCCCTGTACCAGAAGCCTGGGTCCCTTCAGGGTCTGGGTCCTTAAGGTGTCCAGGGTGCTTTCTTGCCCCTGACCGGATGGTAGCTGGATGGTTCTAGGTAGGGGTCCTCCAAGTATGTATATTTGTCTGTGGATATTTTAGTTCTATCAGAGCTCATATAAAGATACAAGGAAGGTGATTTTCAAGCAACTGGGGCTGTCAGATTCAGCTCACTGTTCCTTGTGCGGTCATTGGGCTAGCTAGGTCGTGGCTCCTGAGGTTGGCACATGCGGAGCTGACTCACGAGTTCTGGGGTGGGGCCCACAGGGCTTGCTAACATGTCCTGGGGCTGCCACCTATATAGCTAGGTCACCGAACCCTGCCAATCTAGGTCAGGGCTCCTGGGGCAGCTCCTAAAGCTGGTGCCCATGGAGCTAACTTGCAGTCTGGGAGTAGGGCCCATGATGCTAGCTCACTTGTCCTGGGACTGTGCCAGCAGAGCTAGGTCACAGTAACCTGTTGGGATTGTTTGGGGCTCCTTGTGTGGCTCCTGCATCTGGCACTCATGGAGCTAACTCATGGTTCCTGGGGTGAGGCCATCAAAGCTAGGCTGCAGGTACCTGCTGATGTTGGTGGAGGCTCTGGGATAGTTCCTGAGGCTAGCACCCATGGAGCTAACAACGGGTCATGGGGCAGGGCCTATGGGGTTAGCTTGGGTGTCCTGGGACTGTCGCTAGCAGAGCTAGGTTGCATGAACTTGCTGATCTTGGAGGAGGCTCCTGGGGTGGCTTCTGAGGCTGGTGCCCTTTGGGCTAACTTGTGGGTCCTCCAGGACAGGCCCTTGGGGCTAGCTTGTGTGACTTAGACTGTCAATAGCTGAGATAGGTCACAATTCCTGTGGCAGGGCTGGCCCAACTAGGGTTTGACTCCTGGGGCAGATGCCAGCCACAAGTGGGGCTCTTGGAATGGCTGCCTGTACCTATCCCAGAGTTCTTGCAGGCCTGTCTTCTCAAAATGGTGATCTCCTCAGTTTTCCACTGCTAATTTGGAGATGTGAGTACCTTGTGTATGTTGATGCAGATCCTGGGTTCCTCTAATGAATGGGATATTAGGGTTCATTGTCCAGTTCTGATCTTCCTATATTTCCCTCCCTCTCTACTGAACTTGCGTTGTTACCACAGTGTGTCAGACTTTGCAGCTGTGCGCTGCCTGACTGCAAAGTGCTTTTTAAAAATTTTCTTCTTTACTTATTGCTTCCAAGCCTTGTTTGTCTAATATTGAGTTTCAGCAAAAATAACCCTTCACCCACCTTGCAGTAAAGCACTTCTCTTGTAGGCATGGTGCTTCATGGAAAGCTCATTCATGCAGCCAACCCACCAGTTGCCATCTTCTTTCTCCTAAAGGCCTCTTTTAAAAGCCAAATTTTTCCTCTGCCCTAAGCCTTCAATGAATCACCAGTGCTTTCAGAACAAAATCAAGCTTTATGATTTGGTCAATGAAGACTTTGCCTTTTGACTTTGTTAATTCAGAGCCTCATTTGTTTTGAATCCCCTTTCATGGGCCATGACACAAAAAACCATTTCTGTTTTAAAAAATTGTCAATTTTACTATGCCCATGTTCTTTTGTATTAACTATAATTGCTGCCTTGGTAGATTAATTTCATTAATTTGTTTACCAATTCCTACTTATCTTTTTAAACTTTTAATATCTGCTATGCAAAGCATTGCCTCAGTCCTTTAGGTTGCCTCTTTCACAACTAATCCATGCCACATGTTATGTTTGGATGAAAGGTGTTCCCCAAATGCTCAATATGCAAAAACTGAGGTGAAATGATTAGGTTTTAAGAGCCTTAACCCGATCAGTGAGTTAATCCCCTGAGAAGGATTGACTGGCAATTGAATGCAGGTAGGTTGTGACTGGAGAAGGTAGATCATTGGTATGTCTTTGGGTATATATTTTGTATCTGGCTTCGAGTCTCTCTCTGCTTCCTGAAGTCATGCCTTCGACTGCTTCCCTCTGCCACACTCTTCTGCCATAATGTTCAGCCTCACCTTGAGCCTCCGAGTAATGGAACTGGCCGTCTATGGACTAAGACCTCTGAAATTGTGAGCCCCCAAATAATCTTTTCCTCCTAAAATTGTTTTTGTCAGTTTCTTGGGTCACATCAATGGAAAAACTGACTAAAACACCACCTTATCTCTATCTCTATCTCTATTCTTTATTTTCCATGTATATTACTGCTGTTATTCTACTTCCATTTTTTTAAAGTCATTCCTCTTTTCACCCTTCATTTATATAATTACCTGACAATAAATGTTTAAGTCTTGATACATCCCTCTACACATTCATTGTCTTGAAGACCCCAACTATATTCATGGTTTTACTATAATTTATGAAGATCACTATGTCTGCAGCCACATAGTTCTGTCCATATAACTGTCCATACAGTGGCTATAATTGAAGCCTCTGCCATTCTCTTAAGCAAAAACAGAAGCCTACCTCAACTTATTCTTCATAAGTAACTCTTCTTATTTCTTATTTTCCTCTTTCAATGACCCTTCTATTATGCTCATTTATCAGGCTAAAAATATTGGAATCTTTTAAAATATTTTATCTTCATATTTTTTAGTTTTATATTATCAAATTTTTTCAACTCTAAACCATCCCTTAGATTTGTCACTTTTGTTGTATCTTTTCCTGTTATCACCATCCTAATGCAATTTTTTAAAGAGCCATTTAACTTTATTTTATATTTCAAGTTTCTCATCTATTTAATAAACCATTCATTCTAAAACCCTTCTCTTTGGCCTGTCATGAATCCTACTATCACTCTCTCCTCCTATACCCACCTCATCCTGAAGTACTTTTGCATCATTCTCCCACACAAGAAGCTATGGTTGATGTGCATCAGTTACTGTAATATGATCCAGGTGGTCTTCTTAGACCTTTCAGACTTAGACTATCAAAGGCTGTGTTCACACAAGTTTACTCAAAACAAGTAGGAAGACAGATTGCCACAGGGTAGCACTAGATCTTCCATTTCCGTTATTGTATGTTGCAGTTCAATACCTCAGAGGTAAGGGCACTGTCTGGTTCAGAAATCTATACCAAACAAGTACATTCTGCTCTTGTAACGACCCCACAGGCATAGCTTCCAAGGTCCTTGGAAAGACTTGCCAGGTAGAAGAGTCACTGCATTTATAGAAATCTAAAGTAATGGATTTACATTAATACCTTATAGTTAGCTTACAGTTCCTTATCTTTCAGGGATCATTTTACTCTAAGCAGTATTATGTAGCAATATGGCTAATTTGCGCTCTTATTGGCTTATCAGGGAATAGTGATAAGAAGTTAACTGAGAGCACCTCAAGCATAAAAAGAAATACTTTTGTTAACTCTTTACCTGCAGTTAGCAATAAAATGGGAACTTCCTTGATTCATTATGGAAGCTTTTCATACTTTGCCCCTCCCATTTATTCAAGACTCTTCTATAGTACTCCTGAATGATCTCCTTTGACTCCTTCATTTAAAATTCTTTATCATATTCTGAACTTTAGGGCCTGCTATAATTCAAGGCAAGTAGCAATTATTTAATAAATAGTTACAGAGGCTGGAGCAGTATCTCAGTAGTTACAGTGCTTGCCTGGCATGCGTGAGGACCCAGGTTTGAACCCCAGCACCACATACATAATTGTTAGAAAAACAAGACCCAGTTGAAAAAAATAAATAAATTTGATTCTCTCTCAGCTTTTATCTCCCCCCCCCAAAAAAAAAGAAAGAAAGAAAGAAAAAAAGAAATAGCTATAGAATAACAGAATGGCAGAGTTATAAGAGATATGCCAAATTCATGGCTGGAATTAAAAACTAAGAACAGAAGAAAAAGAATACTTTTAATGATTCATTGAGGGAGCAAGAGAACACTATTGCAACCTTTTTTTGGGGGGGGGATGAAAAAACTCACAGATTAAAGTTTAAAAATAAATCACCTCCAATTCAAATATCTAGCAGTAAAAATCTTAAAAGAAAAAGCACAATGATAAAATGTAAACTTAAAATGAAGCATAATATTGCTTAGGTTTCAGAAGTGCAGGAAAGGTACACTTCTCAAGGTAGAGATAGGGAGCAGTGAGTCCAAGCAGAAAACATGGAAGATGAGGCATTCAGGACCAGAGACTACGGTTTGGCTCAGGCTGACTGGTCCTATGACTTCTGGCAAGTTAATTAACTTTTCTGTGCTTTGGCACTAGTCCATGAATGCACATGATGATATTATCCTATTATTTACCTGAAGTAATATAGTAAGGATTAATGAGGTGATACTGAGAAATGTCTCAAGTTACAAGGAAGAGAAATTCTGCAGACATGTAAGGTATTTTCATTTTTCCCACTGGAAATCAAAGTGTAGAGTAAGAAGAACATGACTTACAATAAAGTTGATATTAATTGTGCCTACATAGACCAATTAGAAGAGAAATCAACTTTTCTATGAATTTGGTCAATATAGACAAGCAATTAAATTATCTCTGACTGACTGGTATTATTTCACTCTTGAGCAGAAAGATTTTGAATTTAAATTTTTCTTATAATTGCTCCAACTTCTACCTCTAACTGGGCAATTTTACCTTTTTTCTTTTATTTTTGGTTTGTTTATTTTATGGAAAAATAAGGAGTGAATCCTCAAAATCTTTATAGGTATAAGACTGAACATTTGAAAATTATATTATGTACAAAGCATATTGAACAGAGTTTATTTCATAATAAAGACCCAACTAGAAAAATTTTTTATTGAGAAATTTATTATTGAACAACCATACACAATTTTAACAAAATAATATAAAATGTGAAATTAGAATTACCCCCCAATTACCCACCCTTATCCCTCCCTTCCCCTTCCCACAATATCTCTAAAAAAGTATTAGGTTGTATAACATTACACCTTATCTGGATTTAAGACATGATAATAGACCATCTTTCTCACTGGTCAGGGTCTAGATCCAGCCTCCACAGATGAGTGGAGACATTCGACACTTGGTTCTCTAGGTTAAGCTGATTTTACTCAGCATAATTTCTTCCATAGCCATCCATTTACCTTCAAAGGCTGCAATATCATTGTTTCTAATTGCTGTGTAAAATTCCATGGTATAAATGTACCACAGTTTTTGGATCCATTCATCCATTGAGGGACATCTGGGTTGTTTCCATAATCTAGCAATAGTAAGTTGAGCTGCTATGAACATAGATATTGCTGTGTCACTATAATGTGCTGATTCTAAATCCCCTGGAAAAATACCCAGGAATGGAATAACAGGATCATATGGTGGGCTCATCCCTAGTTTTTTGAGGATTCTTCACACTGCTTTCCAGAGGGTCTGTACCAGTCTACAGCTCCACCAACAGTGTGTTAGTGTGCCTATCTCTCCACAGCCCCTCTAGCATCTATTATTGTTAATTTTCTTCATTTTTGCCATTCTGACTGGCATGAGGTGATATCTTAATGTAGTTTTCATTTGCATTTCTCGGATCACTAGTGATTTAGAGCACTTTCTCATGTATTCATTGTTCTTATCAATGTCCTCTGTTGAGAAGTTTCTATTTAGCTCTTTGGCCCATTTATTAACTGGATTGTTAGTGTTTTTGTAGTTGAGATTTTTGAGGATTTTGTAGATTCTGGATATGAGGCCCCTGTCAGAGGAATCATAGCCCATGATTCTCTCCATTTCCGTAGGAAACCTCTTGACTCTTTTGATTGTTTCCTTGGCAGTACAAAAGCTTTTTAGCTTTATGGCATCCCAATCACTGATTTTTGACTTTACTTCCTTCACTTTTGGAGACATGTTGAGAAA